>JANQAP020164238.1:0-20735 GCA_026874005.2 Erythroxylum coriaceum | reverse complement strand
ATCATCAAGATTGGGCAAAATAGCACATCAACACCAAAATTCTAGATTTTGGAAAAGAAGAGAAGGAGTCTTTCTATTAAAAATTTTGTCATTTTAATCTCTTTTATTCTTTGTAAAAATGGTTTATTTGAATGTTGATGATGTTATAGAGACCATGTTAGGTTAATTTTATTTTAGGGATTGCTTTTGGAACTATTATGTTGAACTCCTATTTATTGAATTGAATGTAATTGTCTTTGTTGATTATTGTTTTTAATTATCATCTTGCAACAAATCGAGAGAGTGAGTGAGATGAAATTCATGTACGATTGTAAAACGAGAGTTGACGACTTATAAACTAGCAATCATCATATTAGTTGAATAGTTAGAAGAGAAATCTTGACTAGACAATTGATCACCCATAGGATAGTTTGATAATTAATTGAATCGGTAGAGTCATTAGGTAGGTTGAGAGATCATCTAATTGATTCCCATTAATTCGATTAGGGATAAATAGTTACACCTTGAGAGAGCATAATTAGTATATTCAGAAATCTAGGGTAAGACATAATTTAATCGATAAAATAGGAGGGGGACAAAATAGGGGAAAAGTAATCTCTAGTATTTAGATTCTTGAATTCAGATTTTCTACAATTTCTGTATTGTCTATTGTTTACATTAGTCTTTTAATTTTAATTTAATTTTTCATATTATTTGCATTTCATAATTTAGTTTCTTAAAAAAAGTTGTGGCTAAATTAAATGGTGTCTAGGCATCAATCCCTGTGGAATTGATATATGCTCTTTTTACTACAAGTCACAACCCGTTCATTTACGAATTTTTTAGCGTAAAAAAGTAGATAGGTTTTACTATCAATAAGTTTTTGGCGTCGTTGCAGGGGATTGTTTATTGAGCATCATGTTTAATTTAGATTACTTTGATTTAAGAGTTTTTAATACTTTTCCTTGTGTATTTGTAGGTGCATGAACACAAGGAGTATGCGAGATCAACAGAAATTAGTAAAGAAGAAGTTTGAGGCGTAAAGTAGAGACACATCAAGACATCTTATAATGAGGAATAAGAAATCTAAAGAGCTAGATGCTAAGAAGAAATAGAAAGAACAATGATGGAAGATAGTTATTATAGGGAGCAAGGAACTTTTGCAAATTACAATGAAGCGCAGTATGGTTAGGGAAGTACAGATTCTTATTGGAACACGTACACTGTAGGATGGCAGAACCACCCAAATTTTTATTGGCCCAACAATGCAAGTACTCACATGGGACATCAAGACCTATTTGAATTTCAACAAGATCGAATTAGAGTGATGGAGAGTAAGTTGGACAAGTTTATGGAGATGTCTGACAGCTTAGGAAGAGAACCAGAAGAGGATGTCTTCTAGCCAAGAGGAAAGTTAGAAGAAACTAGAAAAGAAATTCGATCAAATTCTTAAAAATCATGTCACTTATATCCACAACCTGAAGATTCAAGTAAGACAACTTTCTCGTGAATTTCGTAAGAGAAGTGTGGAAGAATCTCTAAGAAATATGGAATTACATCAACTAGAGCAACATGAGGCTATCACACTTAAGAATGAGGAAGAGCTAGAAGAATCAGTAGATCAGCATGCTGAACCCTACTTTATTGAAGAACAAGAGATGAAAAAAGAGATTGAAGAAAAAAATGCCAACCCTCCCTATTATTCACCAGTTCTTGATATACCAAAGGTGAACATCGAAAAAGCTTAGGTAGATGTTTATGAAAAGAATTATATATTTTGGATTGATGACGATCAAGAGACATTTAATATGAATGATGTATTTAAGAATCCAATGGATAGTAATTATTCAAGACAATTGATGTGTTCAAATCTTCTGAAGAACAAATGACAAAAGACATCAAGTTTGAAGAAGTTATGAAAGTCTCTATTCGCGAAGAGGAAGAAGCAGAGGAGACGAAGGTGATTAAGGAAGAAAGAGAGCAACTCACCCTCGTACAGAACAAACTATTTGATTTGATGGAAGATTTAGGGAGTTTTGTTATTCCCTATTTTATTGACAGTTTGTTAATGAAAAGGATATTGATGAAATTAATTGGTTTTCTCAACTTTATCAATATTGTCCTTCTGTTCATTTTGCAATTTGTAGCTTACTCATAGGTTACAAAACTAATGTTGAACGAAAAAGTTGGAAGCAAGCTACTTATAATTGATCCTGGATGAGTTTCCAATGAAAGAAGAGTGTCAAGCTACCGATGTTAAAAGAAGTGCTACATGGGAGGCAACCTATGGAATTCTATTTCCTTTTGATTGTTTTGTTTACCTGCTTTTTTGTTTGCTTTCTTTAGTTATGATCATTTTTTAATTGAGATTGATTGATGTTCATGTTGATTTTGTTTGAATTTCAACTTGTTTTCTTTTCAAATTTCTTATTAATGATATTATCTTTAGGTGTTTGTAGGATTTGGGATCAGGGAGAATTCATTTAAGTTTAGAAGAAGGTTTGAAATTGTGAGGATCACTAATTCCCATGTTCGTGGGAATTGAAGTGAATCCCACGAGTGTGGGAAATCTCTCTAGAAAGTTTCTTGAGAGAAAACCCATGTCCGTGGGAATTGTGATGATTCCCATAAACGTAGTAATCCATGCTCTTGGGAATTGTGAGAATTCACACAAATGTGGGAATCCCATTCGAAGGGAAACTTAAAGTTTCCCTCCCCTTTTTCCTCTCACCCTATCTTTAAATTTTTACCCCCTCTCTCTCTAACCCATGAAATTCTCTCCTCCCACTCTCTAACACTTTTCGATTTTCCTCTAGATTCTTGGTTTTTTAAACTCTTTCATTATTCTTACAATCCTTTCATCTTTTTATGCATTAATCATTCAAAAACACAAGGATTTGGGTAAGATTTTCCTCTCTCTCTTAAATTTGAATTTCACTCTCTCATTTTTTGCAGATTTTCTTCTTACAATGACACCACCAAGGAAAATGATGGCTAAGAAATCAGTTGACGAACTCCAACTTCAAGTTTCCAGTGAAGGTAAGCCCAACTTAGCAGCAATTTATTGGGCCCCATTTTTGATTTACTCGGAAGAAAAAGGTATGAGATTTTGCGATTTTAGGAATAAAGAAATAGTCACTCCTGGGTATTTTGATTTTTAAGTGCTAGAGAACATAGGAGTGAGACGACAACTTGAGCAACTAGTTACAAACGTAGGGTGGAATAGATTTGTTCGATGCGATATACTTATTTCTGCCACTATAACCTTAGAGTTTTTCACAAAGTCTGGTATAACCCCAAAATAGATGTGTTTTGGTTTAGGTTAGCTGGAAATGTTTTTAAACTTGATTATCCTTTCATGCGTTAAATTTTCAGTTTATCGAATGCAAAAATTCTAAATGGTCACATTGATTTTGATGTTGAATACTATTGGAAAACTCTCACAGGTAAAGCCCATTTTGATTCACGTAATGCGCCGAACTCTCTGATTCGAAGTGTTGAGCATTTGTTGTTATATAAATTCATGTGCTTGACTATGTTTAACAAAACAGAAATTAATAAATGCTCAACTAAAGAACTTTTCTTTTTATGGTGCACAGATAGAAAGCTTAAAATCAACACTCCTTATAAAATTTTTCGATCACTAGCGAGTGTGATCACTAAAAAGAATATGTCTTTTAGGATGGCTTATATTGCTTCTGCTTTGGGTGTTTTATGATGTTAATATAGAGAATTTGCATATTGCTCCCCACGATATGTTTGATATAGTCTATTTGAGAAGCACTGAGATTGTGGAGTTCCAATTTACGAAACTTCGCAATCCTCAGACGCGCACTATAGTGAGGAGCAGGAGGGGTGCTAGTGTAGTCATAGACCGCCCTCCACTTCCAGCCCAGCTTCAAAACTAGAGGACGAAGCAGTAGCGGAGGAACTGAGGGAACCAACAGCAACTGACCGATATCAATTGATTCTTGACCAAATAACTGCAAATCAACAACGGATGACATCCCAACTCGATGAACTCAACAATCAAATGCGGCAAGTTCATAAGTAGCAACGCAGCTTAAAGAAAAGGTTCCTAAACTTCTATCGGAGGAACAATTTTAAAGCTCCTACACCATCACCATCACCACCATCTTCGGAATAAGCTTTTCTTACCCTTTAACTTTTAAATTTTGTTTCTCCATTTATGTTATTGCATTTCATTTTATATGTATTTGGTTTCATATTACTTGTTTGTGTGCTATGTCTTTAATTTAGATTTAATCCCTTTTAAACTTGGTTTGAATTCAAGTTCTTTTGTTTGGTTTGATATCATTCGTTTGCTTAAATTTCTTTTGTTTGGTTTGTTTTCAATTTTTTTTGTATGGTTTGATGTCATTTCCCTTTATTTGGTTGTTGACTTGTCACATTGTGGACAATGTGATCTTTAAATGTGGGGAGGTGACATCAAAGTTCTTTGTGTTGAATAGGATGCATGTTTAGGCATATTGTATGTGCTTTGTGTTAGCAATGGAAGCACATTTGAGTCACCCTGATAAATGTTGCCATGAGATTCTGTCATGTTAGCTGGAATTAGATTCAATACATGCTTGAACTCAGATTAGGCTACTTAAGTAGAAAGTGAACTATATAGAGTGATGAAAAGTAGTTAGTTACTTAAGCTTAGTCACAAATTGACATTTGAACAATGAGGTAGTGTAGAGATGCATAATGAGTCTTCATTTGAGCAAAAGTGAAGATTGAGTCATATGACTCCATCTATAGTCATTTCATTTCTTTATTGAGTGTACTTCTATAGGTTACTACCTTCAGAACTTGCTTTGAATCGGTTTGAGTCTACGGGATGCATGCTTAATAGAGATGATCTAGGCCTTTTTTGTGTTAAACCTTGGCTTAAATGACCTACCCATTAATTACCCTTGCTACCCCCGTTGAGCCTTAACCTTTTGTTTGTGAAACACCTGAAATTTTAAAACTTTCAACCCTATTATCCTACCCTTTTCACAAGCTTAGTAGAGTATTAAGTAAAATATTAGTTGGGATTGTGGGAAATTTTTACCGAGACAAATTGAATACATTTCTGCCTGTGGACTATATTGTATATAGTGCTAGTTTTGACTCATAATTCTTCCATGTATGAAGAAAAAGAAAAAACATGAAAAAAATGAAAAAGAAAAAAAAAGAAAAAGGAAGAACAAGTGAATAACATCAATAAGTGCAGAACTTTAGTTATATTTATATGTCTCGTAGTTATGCTTAGTATCCCATTTTTATCTGCTTTGTACTTTATTTATGCTTGTGTTTAACCCTCTTTCCCTGCTTTTGACCCACCTTAACTCGTACCACATTACAACCCTAAATAAATCCTTTTGATCTTTTTATGCATACAATCATTGTAGAGGAGAATTGTTGTATTAGCAAGCCTATAGTAGTGTAGTTTCCTATAGAAAGTTTGAGCAAAACACTAACCCTTAAACACTTGAGCAAAATGAGTGAAAACCATGAGGAAGATTCATTTGTGCATCTTTACTTTTCTTTGAGTGATTGTGCCAATTGTGAGCTTGCTTGTGTGCATCAATGAAAAAAGTAGTCATGATATGTGCATTAACTTGATATTTAAGTTGGCTTGAATCTGAGGGATTGTATGTTTTAATCTTTGCGAAAATGAAGTGGTAGAATTGATTAGTTGTAATTATTTTTCTTGAGGATAAGCAAAGATTCAAATGTGGAGATGTTGATAGGTGTGCATTAGGATATGTTTTTATAGGTAATTGGCCTGTGTTTTTTTGCATAATTGTTGTTTATTGTTCTAGTTTAGGATTCATTTTGTATGTTTTCTTTAAGTTTGATTTCCATTGTTGTTCTTGTGTGTTTGATGCTAATTGAGGGTAAGAATTGACTATTTTTATGTAGGAAAGAAGAGGGAGCAACATAGAGGTTGAACAAAAGATTAAAGAAGAGAAGACAAAAAGAGTTCATCTAGGACAAATTCTCACGTTCGTAGGAATCATGCAAATTCCACAGACGTGGGAAATCCTAGCAAAAATGAGGAGTGCATTTATGTGCAATTCCCACGCTCGTAGGAATCATGCAGATTCCATCGACGTGGGAATTATAATCTGAGGCAATCTGTGAGGCTTCATTAAACCTATGATTTTTAGGCTATAAAAACATAATTAAGCCTCCATCTTCAAGGAAGACGACAACCACCTGTAGAAACACCATCCTTGAGTGAAGAACACATGTTTGGAGCATCGAGAAAGGATTGAAGACAAGGATCATCATCAAGAATGGCAAAATAACACATCAACACTAAAATTCCAGATTTTGGCAAAGAAGAGAAGGAGTCTTATATTCAATTTTCTGTCACTTTGATTTCTTCCTTTTTTTTATGGAGACCATGTTAGACTAATTTAATATTAGGGATTACTTTTGAATTATTTTGTCAAAACTTATATTTTATTGGATTGAATAAAGTGTCTTTGATGATTGTTGTTCTTATTTGTCATCTTGAAATAAATCAAGAGAGTGAGTGAGATGAGATTCATGTAAGATTGTACAATAAGAGTTGGCGAACTATAGACTAATAATCATTATGTCAATTGAATAATTAGAAGAGAGATCTCGATTAGTCAATCAATCACCTATAGGATAGCTTAATAACTAGTTGAATCGATAGAGTCATTGGGTAGGTTGAGAGATCGTTCAATCAATTCCCATGAATTCGATTAGGGATAAATAGTTACACCTTGAGAGAAGGTAATTAGTATATTCATAAATCTAAGGTGAGCCATAATTCAATCAATAAAATAGGAGGGAGACAAATAGGAAAAAAGTAATCTCTAGTATTTAGATTTTTGAATTCAGATTTTCTGCAATTTCGGTATTGTCCATTGTTTACATTAGTCTTTTAATTTTAATTTAATTTTTCAGATTATTTGAATTTCCCAATTTAGTTTCTTGAACAAAGTTGTGTCTAAATTAAGTAGTGTCTAGGCATCAGTCCCTGTGGGATCGATATCTGCTTTTTTTAGTACAAGTCATGACCAGTTCCCTTGTGATTTTTTGAGCGTAAAATAAGTAGATGGGTTTTACTATCATTGGCGGTGACAATGCACTGCATTGACAATGATTAGACTTATAGTCGAATAATGAGGTAGATTAAATTCTTTAGTATTGTTATTATATATTTATTGATTATGTTATAACTAATATTTGTTCATGTTTTTAAATGGTTGGTTTATTTATGTATCGATGCTACATACAAGTGAAAGATTGACAACTATTATAGTGAAGTGCTTAATGGATTAGAATGTTAACAACAAATTATAAACCATAATTTTAAAAAAACAGCACAAATGATACGATGATAGAAAAATTGAAGAATAAGTTATAGGTTGGAAACTTGCTGATTCGTGGAAGGTTATTCTATATGTCTTGTTTCTTGCATATCATGAATCTGATTATGAAGGATGGACTAAAGTTAATAAAGGAATTGATAGAGGTGACATGTTCTTAATTGATTATTCATTTATTCCATAACACTTAGTGTTTAATGATATAAAATGCTTAAGACATTCACTTTAGTTTATATTTGATTTTCTGTAGAATTGGGAAGAAAAATATATAGAGTGATTCAAAAGTATTATATTTAAGCTTTCTTCTTGAGATTCACATTCTTTTGTCTTCATGGAGCAAGAAGGAGAAGGATTAGAGTAAGAGAAGACAAGAAAATATATAAAATGAAGAGCATGAAGAATGAAAAGTGTAAAACATGACTCACAGCCATGCATGAAATTTTGTCTTACGGCCATGACAATTGTGTCATGAGCATGAGACATCTCTCACGCCTATGACACAACTTACATAGGTATGACACTTAAGTCACGCCTATGCAAGGTAGCTTACGGCGTGAGACTTACACTCATGCCTGTGAATGACGATTCACCCCAACCTTAAGTTTTTAGTATAAAAACATTATTTTGTGATGACAAAACCTATATTTCATTGGGGAAAACATCTTCAAGGTGTGAGCTCTCAATTTTGAAGAAGAAAAAGGGGTAAAGCTCCATTCCTTTAAAGACCTATAGAGAGCTAGCTTTTTAACACCAGTTCGGAGGTGATATTGACACCGAAGAATCTGGTTAAGCATTTCTCTCATTGTTTGTTGTTCTTTCTCTTAGGGATTGATTATGTTATCCTATATTTAATTTTTGGATGTTGTGTAAGAATGATTGAATGCTCTATTTGATTTTTTTATGTATGACCCCCATTGTTAGAATTTCAATATAATTAGTAATTATTACGTTGAGATTTTTTGTGGCAACTGGTTTTTAATCATTAGGGATAACATAACCTAGTTTAAATGACCTGAGCTTGTGTTGTTGTTGCCTTGATTAATTTGTTTTTCTAAATCGTAATACAATTGTCCAATTAAATCTAGAGAGCTTGTTTTAGGTTGTTTGATAGCTAGGTTTAATTAATGAGCTCTTCTTAATTAAACATGACCTAAAGGAAAATTGGGGTTAACAGAGCTTATTGTTATCCTAAGATTAATAGTTTTCAGGAAAGGTATGAGAATAACAATTCAATGAAGTATGTTTAATTGTGTATAGGTCGAGGTTGAACTGATGATCGGGTCCCTAACGTATTCATCACTTTTCATCACCTATGAATGTTTTCTTTAATTTGCTTTCCATATTTTAGTTTCATTTTATTTTATTTTAACCCAAACTACCCCTCATAACCTAAACACCGATTCTTTTCATAACAAAAGCTAACAAAACACTCTCTATAAAATCGACTTAGACTCACTGCTGCTATAGTTGTAGGTCGAGCCTCTGTGCAATGCTTTAGTTTTTATTTTTTATTTTAATTTATGTTTTGTATATATTTGTTCATAATTAGTTTTTACATTTGTTTCTTGATCTTTTCATTTTTTGTTTAGTATTTTTATGTTAAATTTTTTAAAACATTACAAGGATGGAAGTAATTTTTTATATAACTCATATTCCCAATCTTATAACTATCACTATAAGAAAATTAGGAATTAGCGATGGAAAATTACCGAAGAAAAAGAAACCATTGCAGATTACTGACAAAAGTCATTTTCCATCAGTAACATAGTCGGGAAAATTTTCATTTAACGATGATAGTAATATCCGTCAGTAAATATGGAGGGAAATTATTTCGATAAAATTTTCGACAAACTTTAACGACAGTATAATATACCCGTCGGTAAAGAAGGTGGGAATTGTTGGCGGAATAAAAAAGATTTTAGATTACTAATGGAAAAATTTCGTGGGTAAATTTTCAAGGTAAAGGGTGTCGTCTCCTTCAGCTTCAATGTTTTAAATAAAAAGAAAACAAAGTCATTTAGTTTAACACCAAACGATTTTGGTTTACATTTAACTCACCCGAAAGCCTCCTCCACCTGCGTCTTCTTCTTCAATGTTCCTCTCTCCCTTGCATTTTCTCAAGTATTTTTCCTCTCTCTGGTTTCTCTGTAGTGTACTATTTTTCTCATCGACGTTTGTCTTCTCCGACCACTATCATTATGTCCTTCGACAGAGGAATTCTTTTAGCCTTTCACCTCTGTTATTTCAACATATGTTGGATATATATATTTGGGTATTTAATAACATTAGTTTATTTGGGTATTTTAAGATTGGAAAACAATTTTAATGTATAAATGATAGTGATGGAAGGGACAAGACGTGATTTTTGTTGGGATGAATTTCTGATGCATGTAAGATATTTGATGAAATTCCTATTATGTTGATGTTTATCGTATGGGAGTGTTCTATATAATTTAAATTGATAGAAATCTATTCATTTAAATGATGGCAATGTTACAACTTTGATACAAGTCTCTATAATGAAAAAATGAATCATTCCTACATTGAAAAAATAAATCTTCATCTTAATGATTCCTAAATTTTTTTATTGTGTTAAATCTATTTTTCTTGTAGTGTAATACATATAAATATTTTTAAATTAAGAATACTATTTTTACTAGATTCAAAAGACAACTTATCGATTAACAAAAACCTATGCAACATTCTAACTAATTATGATAGTCTTTCATGCTTAGATTAAATTTGGTAATTTATTTTATTAATTTATCTAGTGATTATAAAGAAGAAATAACCTCCAATTAAAGAAGTTTGAAGGAATTTACTAAACATGACTTGAATCAACAACCATTTTACATAGGATATCTAAACCTTGATGTAGCTTTTGAATTAAATTCTAGTCTTATTCACTTACTTCTTACTTTTAGTAATTTTCAAAAGAAGATCCTTATAAGCATTTTAAGGAATTCCATATAGTGCTTCCAAACATGAAACCTCATCGTGTTAGTGAAGAGCAAATCAAATTATATTTTTTTTCCTTTCTTAATAAGCGATAAGGCTAAGAATTGACTTTATGATTTGCCTTTTGATTCTCCTACTATCTAGATTGAGATGAAAGAGCAATTTTTTTGAGAAAATTTTCCTTATGTTAAAAGTTGCTAACATTAGGAAGGACATATGTGAATTAAGATAATTTAATGGAGACTATATATGAATATGAAAAGATCCAAATAGCTTTGTGTAAGTTGTTCTTATCTATCACACCCGCACCTAAATAAGGCCTAGGGTAGATTGCATAGTGTTAACCTAACACTAAGGTACCAAGCTAACCCTCCAAGCTTATATATTTAAACCTACTTATTAACTAGCTACGATTTCACCTTTCACTCAACAAGAGATTCTAAATTCAAAAACACATAATTCATTTATCATTAAACATGTCTTTAAAAAATTTAACTCATAATTCACAACTAATGTCCTAAATCCTACATAATAATCTAGACATTAGTAAAATCATAATAATCCAGACTACATTGCAAACCCATCTAACCCTCCGAAGTACATTAATACTAAAGTTATCAATTACTCAAAATATAAGGAGAATAAAAAAAGACAAGTAAAACGGTCAACCTTTACTAAACTTCCCTTTTATTGCTGCTAGCTAATCGACTCGATAACTTTCTTTACTTTACCTAAAGGGGAGGGGAAGAGAGAAAAGGAAAATGTGAATATTACACTTGGTGAAGGAAAATATTTTTCTTATGAATGGTTATGCATCGAAAAGTTCATTTTTATTTTGAAAACTATTTTGATTTATAAAACAAGTCATAAGTTTCCTATCTATGTGCACACACAACCATGCTTATTGGATATTCTACAACACTTCAATATAAGCACCATCCATATTAAGGAATAAGGTTGATCATCACCTTTTACATCAAGAATTAAGCAAGAAATCTATTCTTGAATTAAGCATCACCATAATCATTAGGGCAAAAGTTCATCAAAAACACTTAACAAGTTATCATTCCTTTAAACAAGCAACACCATATCAAGTATGAAGCAATCATATAGCTCAATTTCATTACATAGGTCTTTCATCAAGTTTTTATTCATTTCCATTAACTCTTTAAACTAGGAATCTCTATCTCATTGACTAAGTCACCTCATTTAGGTCTAGTTCCTAAGCCACTTCATTTAGGAGGTCTGGTCTAAGGAATTTTGCCTAAGTCACCTCACTTAGGCCTCTCATTCATTTTTATTTAAACATTATATTTATTAGCATATTTTTCATAGAGGGTACTCATTACACATTTTCAAACAAACAAATCAATTTCACTCTAGCAATAGGTTTAACGTAAGTGCCTTAAATTTTCAATACAACCTCCTAATCAAGACAATATTCCTATATAACAACATTAATAACTTAACAAATTTCACATAACTATTTATATATTTTCTACACCATCTAATTTAAGCAAGTCTCTCAACTCATATATACAACCTTTTCATGGAATATTTATAATGACTCTCCATAATCAGAAAATTTGTGTACGGTTCACAATGTACAAAACTTACTCATAAAGATAAATTTTCAGTAAGCATAACTTCTAAACCATTTAGATAGAAACCATAAAATTTTTCACACTTATTATTCACATATATATGTATAATTTTCATCTGAACACCTTCCCAGTTTCACTTCCTATAGTCTCCATATGAAGTTGTATTCCCTAAATAAATATGGTAAATTAGATATATCTCTCAAACCATTGCAAATTTACCTAAACTATTGTGCAAAATATTACACAACATCTAAAGTTATAATTTAATGGTTTAACAAATTTCTAAATCAATTCTCTAGACCATCAAATTACAACTACAATCTCAGACTCAATTTTAGTCTTACTAAATAGATCATTTTTTGAAATTTGATCACATCTCCTAATATGTAAAATCTAGGCACCTTATCTAATGCGTTTGGGTTTTGTGCGAATGCAAAGGAAGTCTAATTTTATGTTGTGGTTTAGAATATTCTTATAATCATTGATGAGTTTTTATGTTCTTCTTTAATAGTCTAATTATTTATTTATGTGGAATGAGTTTAAGATCTTATGGATGATTTGAGGCATAACTAAGTTCCTAAAACAGTATATAGGCTAGAAACCCATCATGTAGCTACCGTAAGGCTTATCGGTGAAAATTTTCATAAGCCTAAGAGTTATAGCAAGAACTTGCTTTCTTTATTTATAGGTGTAAACAATTCCATGTACCAAAGTATTGAAATCAATTGTAGGTGATTAATTCAAACATAAATACTTCATCTTCAATGTGATTAATTAAACTTAGTATTAATACAAGAAATTCATAGTTTTAATAGACAAGACAATTCAGGTTAAAATATGTCACTAAAGAGAAAATAGGATATGATGCGACCAAGGTTCAGAACACGATTTGAAGTCAGTTACTGTCCAGATAAAGCATCACATTCTGTAGCTGCAACCGAATTAGAAGTTGTACCTCCAACTACTACACTTGCAAATGAGGCATCACCTTCTGTACCTACTACTACACCATCCACCACCCCAATACCGACAGAGATATCAAGGGTAAACAATGCAGATGAAGAAGGCAGCCTCCAGCTTGGAGCTAAGGGAGTTAATGGAAGAACTTACATCACGATTGTCAACAATCTGTAAGTGAAAATACATGAAACGTCATATGTTTATAATTAAGTTATAGGTTTAAATTTAAAAATGATATAAAATTAATTTTTTATATTAGGTTGATTTCATCTGGACCGTGTTCAAGAAACATGACATATAAATTCAAGGAGAAGATTGATCTTAAAGGTTATATATGGAAGAATATCTCTCAGGTGATAAAGGAATTTTATTATCAGGAGTTTAAGGTACAAAAAATCTTTTTTCATATTTTTGATTAATCTTATACATTAATTAGATAAATACTGTAGATTATAAGTACTTATCGTATGTTTTTTCTTTTTTCAGAAAGAATTTTTTGGGAGTCTGAATTTGACGCGGTCATTTATAAAGTATGATAGAGACTAACATGTATACATTACCGAGACTTTATTGGTGCAAGAGCGCCTTATATTTCTAAACAAATATGTAGTTGTTGGTAGCAGTATTGGACATCGCTTGAGGCAATGTCCATTTTAAAGCTTAATTATACCAACAAACATGGAGGATCGGAGGAGAGAGTCTTCTCATACATACTAGAGGATCTATTACCCACCACGAGCATGCAGAGAGACTTGTAAGTTTACACTTATATTTTGATTTTTTTTACTTTGATGTATTTCAATTTAATTTAATATGTGAATTTTGAAATGAAAATATATGTATTATGGAAAATGATAATGTTATAAATGTCTGGTGCCATATATGGCTGTGTTGTTAAGTTACTTTCTTTGTTCAATAAGGGGTAAATATCATAAAAATAGAGAAAATTTTGTCGAAATTTTTGCAAATTGTAGTTCACTTATAACATATTATGATGCATGAAAAGTCTATGGGCACGAAGCCTATACCCCGTCAGCTCTTTTTGTACACTCACGTTAAGAAGCATAATAGTGTGACCTTTGTCAACACCTAATGTAGAGAAATAAATGTATGTGAAATTTATTCTTTAATATTAATGCTTAATAATTATCGCTTATTAACATAAACATTGCCTTTTGATAGGTTCAAATACAAGAAAACTTTCAACGATAGTCTCAACAGTCTGAAGATGTTGATAAGAGTCAAATCTATCTTCATGTAGTTGGTGGTAAGGACCGTCATGGAAGGATATTCGGCTTAGGTTCACTTGCAAACATATGTTATTCGTAATCTCCACATCCAGTACAGCAGCATCTAGTAGGCAGTCCGCACCCAATGAAGTCCATGAGTTTCGAAACATAGTACAGGAACTGACAACTCAGTTGCAACAGTTGATGGAGTACATAGCCCAGCTCCATAATGAAGTGGATGAGTTGAAGTGAAAGGCAGCACCTCTTCGTAACATTCTGAGCATTCACATTCACTAAATGAATAGCGTAGTTGTAGTCACCAAATGAATAGTTATTAAATAGTTATTGTTGTACAAAATAATTTTTTATTGAATTAAGATAATTTTTACTTTATATCATTAATCAACTTTCTGTTTTAACAAATTAAATGTAGAAATAAATCAAAATATTATCAACAAATAACTGATAATTGTATAAATTATGCATCAATCATAAGATTTTCAAATAAAATTAAATGCAGGGAAAAATTTAAAAAAAACTATTAGTATATTTACCGACGGAAAATCAAAATCCGTCTGTAAAATGTTATCAATTTACCAACGGACAACTAAGTTCTATCAGTATAGTTATACACCAATTTACCGACAATGTTGTCAAATCTTTTGGTAAATATACTGACAGACAATCCTTGTCCATCTGTTGCTAAATATAGCGATGAAAAATAAAATATTTGTCGGTAAAGTGTTTTAATATTAATGCTTAATAATTATCACTTATTAACGTAAACATTGCCTTCTGATAGGACCAAATACAAGAAAGCATTCAACGACAGTTTTAGTAGTCTGAAGATGTTAATGAGAGTCAAACCTATCTTTATGCAGTAGGTGGTAGGGACCGTCATAGAAAGATATTCAACTTAAGTTCATTTGCGAACACATGTTAATTGCAATCCTCCACATCCAGTACAGCAACATCTAGTAGGCAGTTCATACCTAATGAAGTCTATAGCTTCGGAGCACAGTACAGAAACTGGCAACTCAGTTGCAACAGTCGATCGAGTACATAACTCAGTTCCGTAATGAGGTGGATGAGTTGCAGGGGAAGGGCAGCACGTCAATGCAACATTCAGAGCATCCGCATTCACTAAATGAATAGTGCAATTGTAGCCACCAAATGAATAGTTATTAAATAGTTATTGTTGTACAAAAAAATTTTTGTATTATCAATTCAGATAATTTTTAGTTTATATCATCAATTAACTTTCTGTTTTAACAAATCAAAATATTATCAACAGATAACTGATAACTGTATAATTATGCATCAATCATAAAGTTATCAAATAAAATTAAATGCGGGTAAAATTTTAAAAAAACATTATCAGTATATTTACCAATGGAAAACCAAAATCTATTGGTAAAATGTTATCAATTTACCGACAGATGACTAAGTTCTGTTGGTATAGTTATACACCAATTTACTGATAGAGCTGCAGTAAATTAGTGACGAAAAGTTTATGCTTTGTCGGCAATTACTACCTATGACCATTTCTCTGACGACTTGTTCTGTCAGTAAATTCTATCGCAAAATTTGCTTAGCGATGAAAAACCTACCCATTCTGTAGGTAATGTCTGTCGCTAAACCCTATTTTTCTTGTAGTGTATGTTTAGAGTGATCATGCAAACTTTAGTTACAGATGGGGTAATCAACAGAATTACTTCCTTGAAGTATGCAAGACACATAGAAATTCTTGTATAGACCAGAAGCTTCTTATCACAATTCAGGTACATCTCTAGAAGACTTGCTTAATATTATAACAGATAACAATATTTAACTTCAACAGAATATTTGACAGGCAACTTCAGCAAAATATGATGCAATTCCACCAAGATATAATGTCTAGACTCCAGAACATGGCAAGCTAGGTGGGTCAGCTGGCAGAAGCTATCAATCGACTAGCATTATAAAGAGAAGAGATGCAATCATCTCAACTTGAGGTGTACCTAAGAGACTTTAGTGTAGAGACCTTATAGAGTGAAGAGAAGTTTAAGAATCTTGAGGGAACTACTCAAGTAATTGCTTGTGTCGAAGAAGTGGAGAAGGAGCTCGAAGCAGAAAATGAAATATCATTTAGCTCAAAGGTAAATGTTGAGTCCCTTATTATTGTTAATATTAACCCTTCACCTTTACATGACAGATTGGAGAAATCAAATGAGGAGGAAAAAGGTGTAGAGACATTCAAGATATTCCAAGAGTGTGTGTATTTAGTAAAGACTGAGATTTTGAAGATAGGGAATATGTTGAAAGTTAGAGGTCATCAACTTAGGTCCTATCTAGAACAACCACAAGTGTAGGAAGTGAATGTGACACCCAAAGAATACAATTTTGTCACTTGATGAGGAAAACGGGGAGCTAAGCCAGTGACAATAAACAAAGGCTCTTCTTGGGAGGCAACCCAAGAAAAGTTAATTCCTTTTCCTTTACATTTTCACATTTTTTTCTTATATGGATATGTATTTTTAAGTTTGTTTATTCTTACTTGTTTTAAGTTTTCAATGAAAAGAGAGAGAGAAACAAACAAACAAACATTTTCTCTTTTTTTATTGCTTCTAAGATTATATAGTTATGACTAAAGAGTGAATTAACTAGAAGAATCTAGAGCAACTTAGATATACTTTTACTTTTATGATTGGTCAATATGCATTATCTTTAGAATAATAGTGACTAATGGTAAACAAAAGCTAGTGAGATTTTAAGCCTTATTAGACTGACAGATCCATATTAGCCTCATTGTCTTTTGTTTATGTCTGACCTTCATGACATGTACATCCTGACTTTGCTTTGGTTTTCTATTCAAGACCACATTTTTATCACATACATTAACATGTAAATGATATTGGCATTCTTTCTTTGTATAAACTGCATTAGTTAAATAGCCTACCCCTTAATATGAATTTTCCTGTTGCTAAGCTCCCTTGAGCTTTATTAGCGTTTCTTTTTATGCTAATCACATTACATGCTTTAAACCTAACCAAATGTCCTACCTAAGCCTTAAAGCTAGTGGAGCATTTATTGATTGTTAATGATTATGAATGTAAAAGAGTATAAGTGTGGGAGTGTGCATATGTATAGGATGGTTATAATTATTGGGATGTTATTTTATGTCTTATCAATGAAATTCCCATGTTGATGTAGCTTTTTTCAATTTTCAAATGAAAAGAAAAATAAAGAAAAAGATAAATGCAAAAGAGAAGAAAAAAGAAAAGAAAGAAAAAAATGTTTGAATAAAAATATCAACGAGGAAATACATTTGTTTTGAAAAGTTATTCATGATTATTTCTCCTCCTAAAGTTGTATTGAATGAGTTATTTGCTTATAATATATAAGGTCGATATGGCTTTGAAGGATCACTCCTTATAGTTTCAATGTATTGATATAATTTTTATGAGTGATCCCTTCTAATTAGTTATACTTTATGTGGTTAGTGGTGTGGGAGCTTGAATTTGAGCTGTGAAATGTAGTTTTTGCATTCATCATAACTGATGGTACCCAGTGTTGAATGAATGTTAGTTTTTGCACTTGATGTCATATTGAGTGCTTTTCTTATTTCACTAGCTTTAATGGCTTTTATGTTACTTTACCTAAATACATCTCACCTTACCCTTGCGGCCTTGCCCATATTACAACCCTAAAAAGTCCTTTGATTCATGATTATACATGTGAACCTTAGTGGTGGAGAAATGAAATGATTTACAAAGTTTTGGAATGTCATGATTATGAATGGTATTTGAGTGTACCCATAAATATATCTTATTTAAGCACATTTTTCCAATTCTACCTCTAGATTACTCAGTTTCTAAAGGTGATGAATGTTGATTAATCCTGAGGAAAAGCGTTGAATGTTGAATTCTTGCTATGGTTTTTGAAAGTTATTCATCTTCACTTATGACTATATATTCTTGGAATGTATGGGAAATGAGTAAATATTTTTGGGTCTGTGATTTTGATTATGAGGTTTTGCCAGAGGACGGTCAAAAGCTAAGTATGGAGGAAATTGATACGTGCTTAATTGATTATGCATTTATTCCATAACACTTTGTGTTTAATGATATAAAGTGCTTACAATATTCACTTTTAGTTCATATTTGATTGTAGGTATAATTTGGAAGCAAAAGAGATAAAGTGAGTCAAAAAGCACTATATTTGAGTCATCTTATTCAAATTCACACCCACTTGTCTTCATAGAGCAAAAAGGACAAGGCTTAGAGTAAGAGAAGGCAAGAAAACACATAAAGTGAAGAGCATGAAGAATGAAGAGAGTAGAACATGACTCACAACCATGTATGAAATTGTCATAGCGGTGAGACACCTCTCACGACCATGACAATTGTGTCATGATGTGACACTTAATTCATGCCCACGTAAGGTAGCTCACGGTCGTGAGACTTAGACTCACACCTGTGAGAAATGACAACTCACTCGAACCCTAAATTTTTAGTATAAAAATATTTTTTTGTGACGACAAAACCTATGTTTCGTTGGGCAAAAAGTCTTTGAGGTGTGAGCTCTGGGGGAAAGCTCCATTCTTTTAGAGACCCATCAAGAGTTAGTTTCCCAAAATCAACTCAGAGGTGATATTGACACCGAAGAACCCGATTAAACATTTCTCTTAGTTTTACTGTTCTTTCTCTTAGGGATTGATTATGTTATCCTATGTTTAATGTTTAGGTGTTGTGTAAGAATGGTTGAATGCTCTATTTTATTGTTTTTATGTATGAACCTATTGTTATAATTTCAATATAATTCGTAATTCTTATGTTGAGATTCATTTGTGGCAACTAATGGTTTTTAATCATTAGGGATAACATAACCTAAGTTAAATGACCCGAGCTTATATAGTTATTGCCTTGAATAATCTGTTTTCCTAAATTGTAATGTGACTGTCCAATTAGATTTAAAAAGCTTGTTCTAGGTTGTTCGATAGCTAGGTTTAATTAATGAGCTATTCTTAATTAAACATTACCTAAGGAAAAATCGGGGTTAATAGAGTTTATTGTTAACTTATGATTAATTTTTGCTAAGAGAGGTATGAGAACAACAATTCAATGAAGTATATTTAATGGTATGTAGGCTGAGATTGAACCGATAACTGGGTCCCCAACATATTCATCACTTTTCATCACCTTTGAATGTTTTCTTTAATTTGCTTTCATTAGTTTACTTTCATTTTATTTTATTTTAACCCAAACCAAACCCCCTAACCTAAACACTAATTCTTTGCATAACAAAAGCTAATCGAACACTCTCTGTGGGATCGACCTAGACTCACCACTACTATAGTTGTAGATCTAGTTATTTTGAGTAATGTTACGATACGCTATATCAAAATGCAATTTAAAATAGCATAGTGTATTATACTGCAACTCCTAAAAGAGTAAAAAAATTGAAAAAAATTGAACAATAAGTACACATTTTGTATATAAAGAAGTTGGTTTTAGATTGTTCCAATTCAACATTTAAAATGTTTAAGTTAGCAACCAAGTATATTGAGGTGTTTAACAAGCTGAGACAAAAAGCTTCTTAGTATAATTACTTGTCGACAAAAGAGCAATTGAAGTTGGCTAAAGCACTTTATGCAAAATTGAAGATATTTTATAGCACTATTGTTTGTTCTCAAAAACAAAATATCCATCTTTGCAGATTTGCTTTAGCCATATGTGTGAGATCAAGCAAGCTTTATCTATTTAGAAGTTTGGTTCTAATAAGGTGATATGAGTCACAAAAAAGTAGATGATAAAGAAACTTAATTCTTATTGGTCTATGGTAGGATAAACGATGGCAGTCATTTATATGTTAGACCCAATATAGAAGATGGAGGGGTTAGATTTTTATCATTAGTGGTTATGTATGAAGTAAATCACACGTTAATATAGAAATTATGTATAATATATGATATACACAAGAAGGGGGTTGAATTGTGTATTCTTTTCGTGAATACAAAAACTTTAATATTTCTGATATGAACTTCTCTAACTTATTAAAAGAATATCACAAGCGTTATATGAAAATTGTTACGTAGATAAATCGCAAATAACTTCTATATACTTGTTTAAGAACAAAATATAATAAGTTTGAGAGATAGAAGATAGATACTGCGATTTTATACTGGTTCACCCCAAACCGTGGGCTACGTCCAGTCCTCAAAATTCTTCTGAGTTTTCACTATACTTCAACAAATGTACAAGTATTCTTTCTTCCCTCTAGAGCCTCTTCAAGTCTCTCACACCAATTATTCTTTCAACTATTTTAGCCTCTCCAGGCTCTCAGCCTTTTCTTTCTCTCACTAGAGAGATATCGTGAGCTATTGTTACAGTAGGTTTAGCTCTCTAGTATCGTACTACAGAATTTTTCTTTTCTAAGTATACACTTGAACGCTTAAAAGATGTAAGATCAAAAGTTTTCCAAAAGGTTGAAAAGTTGTTTTATTTTAGACTACGACTAGTATTTATAGTCTAAGTCTCCAACTGCTTCTTGATTCTTGATAATTGCTTCTTGAGTCTTGATAATCGCTATTTAGTTGAGTTCTGTAACTAACTCTAACTAACTAACTGTTCGACGTACTCGCGTATCTTCTGCTTTGTATCGTC
>JANQAP020163474.1:0-20748 GCA_026874005.2 Erythroxylum coriaceum | reverse complement strand
TGGACAACTAGAGAAAACGTTGTGGCTAAAAGACTGAAGCATATTCAGGGAACATTTTCCAGATCACTACCAATTTTATTTCCACGTCTTTCCTTATCTCAACTCATACCTAGATCACTCTTTCCACTTTCTCTACTTTTCATTTTCAACAACATCACATTTAAAAACAATCATGCCCAGAAGTTATCAATGAATGCATGTACACTTATTTTTGTGCAAAGATTCAATATTCAGGTGCATATATGCTAACATTATGCATGAGCAAGAAAAAAATGCATTTTCTTAATCTCTCTTTAAGCTTACATGCATTGAAATTTTAGGTCCTAACCCTTCATATGGGGACGGGATGTTACATCCTAGATTTACTTCAAAATTCTGAAAGAGTTTGCAGTCAACTATGGGTACTAAATTGAACTTTAGTACTGCATTTCATCCTCAAACAGATGGGCAGAGTGAGAGGACAATCAAAACTGTTAAGGATATGCTTAGGGCATGTATGTTGGAGTTTCAAGGAACTTGGGATCAGTATATTGCATTTATTGGATTTTCTTATAACAATTACTATCACAGTAGTATCAAAATGGCACCTTATAAGGCATGGTACGGTAGAGTATATCGATTGCCTCTATAATGGGATGAAGAAGGTTTAAGAATGATAGAAGGCCTTGAGTTGATACAAGACACTGTTGATAAGGTGGAACTAATTAAGAGTCTAATAAAAGTGGCTCAAGATAGACAGAAGAGTTATGTGGATCATCATCGACGGGATATGGAATGCAATATAGGAGACAGGGTGTTTCTAAGAGTGTCACCTTGGTGAGGTGTGCTAAGGTTTGGTAAAAAGGGCAAGTTGAGCCCTAGGTACATTGGTCCTTATGAGATTATTAAGAGGATATAACCTTTGGCGTATAAGTTAGCTTTACTGAATGAGAAGGCTCAATTGCATAATGTGTTTCATGTAAGCATGTTAAGAAGATACAGATTTGACCCAACACATGTATTACCAGCTCAAGAAATTGAAGTTGCTAGTAATTTGAGTTATGTTAAGGAGCCGTTCAAAATAGTGGGTTATAAGACAAAGCAGCTGAGAAACCGAGTAATTCCATTAGTGAAAGTCCTGTGGAGAAATCATTCGAGTAAGGAAACAATTTAGGAAATAGAGGAGCATATAAAAAAGCAATATGCCCACCTGTTTCAGCAATCAGGTAAGAATTTTGAGAACAAAATTTCTTAAGGAGGGGATAATTATAACGACCCAATATCCCATGTTAGGGGCTAGGATCCCAGAATAGTGTATACTGAACACTTAGAAGTGCATTTCATGTATCATCTGGCATATTTCAATATGTGAATTGTGTTGAAATTCATGAAGTAATTGTACATGCATTCATTGACATTGTCCGGGTAAAATTGAGTTATAAATGTGATTAAAATGTGAATTGTGATTTTTATATGTTGAAAATTGATTTAGAGACTATTAATATTATTTCAAAATTTTTGGTGAATTATAGAGAATTTTTGAAAATTTGGAGTATTTTTGGACTAGAAAATAATATTGAATTATGGACCAATTATAGTGTGACATATGGACTGATTAAATTGATGACAAATAGCTTACATGTTTAGTGACACGTGGAAATAAATTGTTAAGACACCAAGTCGTGTTTTTTCGTAAGGAGAAAGAATTTTACAGCTCTCTTGTTTTTGTTTGGAAAAGCACTGTTGATGATCATGTATACTGGAAAATTAGGTTTTAAGGGATTTTGAAGAGTTGAAGTTTAAACTAGTAAGTACCGTATGTTTTCATGATTTGTGTAATGAATTATACATTGCGTAGTTAATAGTTCAGTGTTTATAAATTGAAGATGCTTAAAAGCTGAAACATGAGTGAAAATTTGGGTGTGCTGCATGTGTTGTTTCTGTATATTTAATGATTGGTATGTTATAAGATGGAGTTGAAGTGAATTTTGAGCTTGAAAAATCATTGAATTAGTGCTTAGGAAAAGTGCAGACACCTCATGCAAGTTGATTTATAAATATACTCTGTTTTTACTGTTGGCATATGTGAATCTATTGAGTGTTTATAGAAATGAATTTAAATGAGTTTAACGATAAGGAATGAGGATTTGATGAGGTTGTGATACAAAAATAATTTAAATGAAGTGTAAGAATTGATGAAGATGGAAGAAAGAAAGTGTAGAAAAGTTTGTAATTAGCGTGAATGATATACCATTTTCGATGTTTAAGTTTGAATCTTGGATTTTTGAATTGTTTGTGTTGAGATAAGTCGTCAATGGCAGAAAGATGTGAAAAATGGGTTAAGAATTGTTGAAAACAAAATTGCAGTAGAGAGAGGAAGAAGAAGGTGATGGTTTGCGTGTCTGATTTTGGTATTTGGAGTCTGCATATGCATTAGTGTCTTTTTACTAAATAGCTTTGAGTCTTTTGGCTCCATTTTGATCTGTAGATTTCCAAATGAGTTGATTCTTGATTGAGATTAAACTATGAACATAATGCTACATTTTTCATGAAGGAATTGAATTTGAAATATGTCTTTAAGAGTCTTGAAATTTGGCTTGAAGTTTAGAGTTGTGTTCTATTGTGGTATAAGAAACTGTATGGAATATTTTGATTATAACTTGCATGATACTGAACCAAAATGTCTGAATTTCATGTTATTAGAAACTTAAAACATAGAGGAATTTTTGATTAGAAGAAAATGTTGCCTAAAAATGTCTACTTCTAGGTCAAAATGGCAATAAAGAAGGAAGAAAACACAGCAGGTCATAATCGTGCATCAGCATGATCGCGACTCTGCTGATAAAGGAGAAAAGTCACGATCGTGCACAATCGTGACCCGAGAGGTTTTATCAAAGAGATATTTTTTTGGATGTTTTTCAAACTAATTCAAGTAAGGATGCTACCATATGAAGTATGTAGGTTTAAATGAGCTCTTAAATGAAGTTAATTGATGTTGACTGAAGGGATTTAAGTGAATAAAAGAGTATTAAGGATTAAAAGAATGTTTTGGAAGGTGTTGAAATTAATTATAAAGAGTATTAAAGAAACATACCCAGGAAATGGTCCTTAAACATGCATGTTACATGATACATTCATAAATGTATTTATGACTGATAATGCACATGAGTGACATATAAATGTATTTGATTGTATATAGAAGAGCCAGTTGAGCGACCACTTCCAGATATTGCTGGAACTTCTAGGCATTAAGCAAAAAGGGAGCAATTATGAGTAACTTAGACGGTCTCACTTAATTAATTGTTTGTTTTGATTATGCTTGAATTATCTTATGAATGTGTGATTACTTATACTGATTCTGGACATAAAGGTCTGAAGATTCTGATTTGATAAATGTGATATTGAAGTACTCCTTGTATGTGAATTAGATGAAATAAATGTGCTCAACAATTTTATTGAATGTCGAACTTAGGTTCAATGATAAATCTTATCTGAATGTGAATGTTTCAATTATGGGATTGACTGACAATATGAGAATATGAAGCATCCATTACATGAATGCATAAAAAATAAAGGTAGTTATGACCAGAGCTGCCAATATAAAGAGCTTAAAGCTCATACTATGATCAGAGCCTCGGGCTCAATTGTGAATATACCCGATATCCACTAAGGGATATGGGACATTATTTGATACAGCTCGGTATCCACTAAGGGATATGGGCTAGTAAAAAGGGCACTCATTCACAACGATAATAATAATGAATGTGAGTCTCACAAACATTGCATATACATTTTAATACATATGCTTAACTGATTAAATTGTATTGTTGCCTTGTACTGAATGTGAATGTGAAATGTGATACTTTATGCATATGCAAAGATGTGAATTATATGTTACGTGTATTGATGTGATGTATGAATTGAGTGAACTATCGATGATGGTTATCTCATTGAGTTCGCAAAACTCACTCAAAATTGCACGTTGACATTTCAGGATTGAGAGAGGACATTACCTACTGAGAGACCCTACAAAAAGCATAATTTTTGTACTTTTGTGAAGAAGAAATAGCTTAAAGGTCGATCCGCTGAGACTGAAGGAGTAATTAGTAGTTTTGTTCAATTCCTCTTTCAAATAGTATGTTATGTATAGGGTTTTGACATTATATATATTCGGATGGTTTTGTAAAGTTATAATGTAAGTTTGGTTTTTATATACTGAAAAGAGGATTGCAGTTTGTTTTTTTATATACATTTGGTGACTTTTATGTATACTAATTGATGCCATGACTAAGTTGGATAAGTTTCCATTTTATAAAGTGAAGGTGAGATAGTTAACACGTCATTATTATAGATTATATACTAGAATGTCTACAGGGTGTTCCGGTATGTAAT
The DNA here is from genome assembly GCA_026874005.2 of Erythroxylum coriaceum. Taxonomy (NCBI): domain Eukaryota; kingdom Viridiplantae; phylum Streptophyta; class Magnoliopsida; order Malpighiales; family Erythroxylaceae; genus Erythroxylum; species Erythroxylum coriaceum. Next base: position 16,377 of record JANQAP020163474.1, on the reverse strand, counting down.
TTATGGCAGTGGGGTGTTACAAGTACTTATCCAAAAAAGCACACACAAGCTGCTCCCATGTCGTGATGTTTACGGGGCTCAGTAAGTGATACCAAGCCTTCGCTCTGTCCCTAAGTGTAAAAGGGAACAACCTACTCCTAACAGCATCCTCCAATATCTGGTGATACCGAAAAGTATCACAGATCTCGAGGAAACTAATATTGTGTGTGTTCAAATCTTCATTCGTCAGTCTATAAAATTGAACGTTCTGCTAAAACATATGCAGGAGAGTTGGCTTGATTTCGAATGAGACCGCTTAAAGAAGCGGTCTAGCCACTCCTTGATTCACTGGGTTAAACCCTGGTCTCATAAAATTCATGAGGCTCCTCTGTTGTTGCCTCTCAGGGTTAACTTCCTGATCCATATTTCTTGGAAATTCCTCGGCCATTTGTGTTTTCTCGATCTCTTCTTCTTCCTCTCTTCAAGCTTTCCTTAAGGTTCATTCTAATCGCGTTATATCTAAATTTATCGTTTCAGCTGCACGACTCGAACCTCTCATGACTGTGTTCATGCAAGAGCACTATTTTGAAATAAAATGAACGAAATGAAAATAAAAACTAGAAACTCAAATCTAAGCTAACACCTTAAACTATAGAATAAATGTCGCCTTCTCCGGCAATGGTGCCAAAAACTTGTTCACTCAAGGTTTCACGCACTAAGTTTTAGTATTTATAACCTTGGTAATTACCGAAAGCGCAAGGTTCGTTCGTGTAGTACCTGAGGTGTCGATCCCACGAGGAAGGGAACTAGTCCTAAAATCTAAATGCAGCTAAGTTCACAATAAACCTAACTAAACAACTAATGCAAAAATTAAACCAATCAATTATCAAATATAAGAATTTAAAATGCCAAAGAGTAAACAAAATAGCAATATCACAGCCCAATCCAAAATTGAACTAGAAATTATCAAGGGAGAGAAAGGAGATCTTAATTCGAAAATAGGAAAACCTAACCAATTATACAATTATTAAATTAACGGGTCTAGGCAGTCCTAGGGTGAATTACTCTCTCTCAATTTATAATTCTTAACCTTAATTAGTAATCCCTAATTTAAATTATGGGAATTGTGATCTCTCAATCCGTAATTGGTCCAAAACTTAAATTAGTTCTAAATTTGTCTATTAACCTACCGGGAATCTACTCGATCTCTCGTTACACGACTCTACCGGTTTGACTCAATTCTTTACCTATCGATTCACCTAACTCTCATTAGCCCAAATAGATTATTTTTACCCAACTCACCCTCTCAGTTTGTTGCCGAATTATTAAGAACAGAATTGAAATCACAATCAACTCAATAAAAAAATCACAATCAAATAAATTTTATTATTCTCAAGAGTCAAAATCCAAAGGTGAGTATAAACGTAAATTCAACATTCAACACAACGAATCTCAACACCTATTTCAATTCTATACATTGAAAAACTGAAATAAATGGAAATACTTTCTGGAATGGAATCTTGGAAGCGGCGACGATAGGAAACCACCTGTTTCGAGAAGTACTTCACGTCTAGCATGTCTCCGTGTCTCTTTTCCTTCGTCTCCTTCCTCAATCTCTTGATCTCTCTCCAATTTAACGGAATCTCGCTCTTTTGCACAACTCTCTCAGCTCTCCAAAAAACTACTGGTGACTATCACATCATGTTCTATATATTCTGTGGAAGCCTTAAGTCAAATTCGGGGTCGAAACGGTCCATAAAATCTCACAAAAATTGAGTTTTTCTATTGGCACGATCATGGCCCTGCCTGCCACGATCGTGGCATACTGTTCACGGTCGTGGACTGATTTGACACTCTCTGTTATGATCATGACCTACTGTGCATGATCGTGGCCTATGGTTCTGTACCAAAACTCCTTGAATCTTCGTCGTTCTTCCTCATTTACCCTACAACACTAACAAACGCATCACGCACCTCAAAAATATAACATTTAAGCTCAGAGACTTAATCTAACCCATAAAATCACTAAAACACATAAACTAACATAATTACACCCTAAATGCGCACACACCACTCAAATTCACACTAAATAAATAACAAATTCAACCTTAAAACATATGTAATTACACAACTATCAGCCTTTATGCATTACATTTCCTCAAGTTGTTGAGTATGTTACATTTAAGCTTAAGTCTACGTTAATACATTAATTTTCATGGTCTTATAGGTGAGGATGTGCATAAGCATCTTAAGGAGCTCAATGTGGTATGTCTGAGTGTAAAGCCTCCAGGGGTGATAGATGGGCAAATCATATTGAGGGCTTTCCCATTCTCACTGACAGATGCAACAAAGGATTGGTTGTTTGATCTACCTGTTGGGAGTGTGAACACTTGGATAGAGATGAAGTGACTATTTTTGGAAAAATATATTCCCACATCAAAGACAACAAGTATATGGAAGGAAATATGTGGCACAAAGCAATATAACAAAGAATCCCTTTAAGAGTACTGGGAGCGCTTTAAGAAGTTGTGTGCTAGCTTTCCCCCCATCATAACATATCCAGTATTTCTATGAAGGATTGCTACAGATGGAGAGGAGTCTTGTAACACACCACTACCATAGAGCATATGCCTGAACATCCAGAGGACATTCAAGAACATCCCCTATGAAAATGGCATGTTAGAGCAATCACATCAACTTATTATGGCATCAAACAGAACATAAGTAGTCAAAGATCAACTTTTCCCATTTCCTTCATAAACATAACTTCCACTGTAGCATTACACTTCATAACACACATATTTACTCTACCAAAAATATTTAAGAGTTTTAGTACTCTTTTATAAAATGTTCTATATGGAGTGAGAAACTATACAAAAGTATTATATCTAAACTTCTCAATATCAACTAACTAGACCTTTGAGCCATTCTTGATTTCCAAATTTGATAGAGTTAGACTTTTACTAGTTTGCCTTAGAAGCTAGGTCTTCTTTGTATCTAAAAATTAATGTTTGCAATTTTGATGAGTTTGCGAACTTAGTGAGTGAACCATCATTGATATACTCACTCATATCAAAACACACAGACAATTATAACCTAATTCACAAGCAAATCATATCATCCAATATTAAACATTTTCAACAAGTATAACTTGTATACAATATTTCGCATCACTATTCAGAACATTCCAATAAATCAATTCAATCATACATATGATACATATCAAGTTATATATCCAAATACACATGTGACTCCATTCATTTTTACTTTGTTGTAACCGAGCACCTATTTACTGTCCTGTATCTATTATAGATACTGGGCTCATTTCATTTACTGTCCCATACCCATTATGGATACTGGGCATTAATAACTAAGCATGTGGCTCGTTATGTACATTTATGAGCTTTAAGCACTTTTTCACACTGGTCACTCCAGTCACAACTCCTTTATCTATTCATGTATAACAAATGATGGAATGCATCAATTCACATAATATGTCAGAAACTTTCATTCTATGTGCACACCCGTTTATCATATTCATCAGATCTGAGTCTAGCATTCAACATTTAGTTGAGTACACATATTTTTCAGATTCATATACAATTAGGAAACACTCCCAATATAATCCCGAATATCAAACTCCTCGTACCATCAATGTTTGGAATTATCAAAATTATAACAATAACAGTTCAATAACTAAAATTTAAACATAAAAAAATCAATTAGGTTAAGAAAACATCTAGGTTAACTCACAGTATGCTCTAGATAAGCTATTGCCTTGATAAACTAGCAATGTTTAGATGCTGATGTTTGATTTGTGCTTCTTTAATCATACAATACACACATATTAATCACACATCACTATGTTGATCAATCATATAAATATTCAATCATGTACATGTATATGTGTCATGATCAATGCATTCTCAATTAACTTTCCCAAGTATGTATCCTTAAATCACATATCTTTACCATTCATCCATCATAACTTGGACATAACTAGTTTGCAATTTGGGTTTATACCTTAAATAAACTTGATTATTCTAAATTCATCAATCATTCATTCACTAATCCTTTCTAATATTAACTAATCACACAATATCTCAATTCTCATTCATTCATACATAATACACCTTACTCAAATCCTTTGGATCACAATTTTATTCTTAAGAACACCTTAATACCTTTAACAACTCTTAATTTCCAGATTTAGATTCATTGAAATCAAACAATTCATTCCTTAAGTTATAACATTGATTAACAACTTAAACTTATCAAACACTTAACCAACTAATCAAGCATCACACTAAGTTCATTTCAAGCCTCAATCAAGTCTAAATGCACTAAAGTAAAGTAACTTATCCTTAGTTGGTTCAATAATCACATAAAGGAGAAATTTTCACTTTTAATACATTGCTTATGATCATAAAGGGCCTTCCCACGATCGTGGGATGAGTGATCTGTAAATTTTACTCTCCATTCGCATTCAATTTTTCCAGATTTCTATAATTTTCTTACTAAACTCAAACATCTTCTTAATAGTTCATAATTTCTACTTCAATTCCTTATCAAATTCACCTCAATTTCAACTCACAATCCTCTATACTACAACTCATAAACTATTGTTTATCATAAACACAAAAATAGAACGTAATTGTTTCCATTCATTCATTAATATTCCAGCACTCATCAAACACCATTATCATAAGCAATCCATCCCTAAAACAATCATCATAAATGTTTCTATTAAAACAAGCCAAGAAGACCAATATTATACTTACTTGTTTAGCTCAAAAGCTTCCTCAAATCATCAAGTTAACCTAGCCCCCAAGCTTACGCAATCATCACCAATTTAAGGTGGAATAGGTTGGGTTTTCATCAACAAGAAGAAAACAAAAAAATATTGGAGTTGTTAGGATAGAGTTTTAGCAAGACTCAAAGTTATGAGGGTCAGGTGAGTGTCAAAAATTGAAAGAAAAAAGAAGAAAATGGAATGTAGCAAAATGAAAGAGAAAATGGTTGTCTTGTGTGTGTATAATATGTGGGTAGGTATATGGTAAATGTCATGACACTTGTCATATAAAGACACTTTTACCAAATGTCACTTAATTGCTTAGTCCATTTATCACTCAACCTCTAAGCCATTTGTCACCCAATTATCTAAGTCATTTGTCACTCAATCCTAATGCCACGTGTCACTTATTTCTACTGCCATGTGTCAACTTGCCTTGCCACTTGACATTTTTCCTAGTCCAAATGTACATATTAATTAATAAATCTCCTAATTATAACAATAAATTCCAATTTAATAACTGTAATCCATTGAACCAAATCCAAGACATAAACAATACATAATAATCATTTTAAATCTTTCATACCCCGAAATATGTCAATTGAGTGCACATATAATCTTTGCAATGTTTCCTAAATCATGATTCATGTGTGTTTGCGAATATTATGCATGTGAATGAAATGCACCTCATAAATTCTAAATAAAAAAACTCATATGACTCAATAGTCTAAGACTTTAACCTTCAGTAATGTTTTGTAAATTGACTATTACAATTCTCTTTCTTAAGAAATTTTGTCCTTGAAATTTGTGCCTGATTGATCAAACGGATGGGGGTATTGTTTCCTCATGTTCTCATTAGTTTCCCATGTGGCTTCTTCTCTTGAATGATTCCTCTAAAGGACTTTAACCAATGGAATCACTTTGTTTCTCAATTGCTTAGTCTGATAACCCACTATCTTTACTGGTTCTTCAATATAACTCAAATTACTTACAATTTCAACTTCCTGTACTAGTAACACATGTGTCGAATATGATAGATATCATCTGAGCATACTAACATTAAAAACATTATGAATCTGAGCCATTTCTGTTAGTAATGCTAACTTGTAAGTCAATGGTCCTATTTTCTTAGTAATCTCATATGGACCAATGTATCTGGGGCTTAACTTACCCTTTTTACCAAACCTAATACAACTAAGAGCATTGAATGTTGAGCTAAGTTTGGGGCAAAATGAAGTATTGTTGGCTACATTAAAGCTTAGACCTGTATTGCATGAAAGGGTCAAAAAAACTCAAAGCAAGGATCTAGAAGTAGTGAAGCGTACTGAGAAAATGAAACACAACTCAAATTCTGAGTTGGAATTAAGAAATGATACATTGTGGTTAAAGCAGAGTTTATGTGTACCTAATGTGGATGATCTAAGGAATGAAATTTTAGAAGGAGCACATATAGCAACCTATGCTACGCATCCTGGAACTACTAAGATGTATAATAAGTTGAAAAAACATTTCTAGTGGCTAGGGATGAAGAAACAAATGGCAGAGCATGTTGCTAAATGTTTGACATGTCAACATATTAAGGCAGAGCATCAAGCTCCAGTTGGAAAGTTACAATCATTACCTATTCTGGAGTGGAAATGGGAGAAGATTACTATAGATTTCATTATGGGTTTGCTAAGGAATCCAAGGCAACATGATGCCATATGAGTCATTGTTGACAAATTAACAAAGTCGACTTATTTCTTACTTGTGAGAGAGAATAATACACTGGATCAGTTAGCTCGAAGGTATATAAATGAGATAATGAGATTACATGGAGTTCCAGTGTCTATTATATCAGACCGTGATCCCAAATTTACTTCGAGATTTTAAGTTAGTTTCCAAACAGCATTGAGTATAAAGTTAAACTTTAGTACAGTTTTTCATTCTCAGACAGACAGATAAAGTGAGAGGACTATTAAGACTATTGAAGATATGCTCAGAGCTTATGTTTTGGAGTTCTAAGGAGTATGGGATCAATATGTCGCTCTTATTGAATTTTCATACAATAATCATTATCACAGTAGTATCGGTATGGCAACATATGAGGCATTATATGGCAAAAAGTATCGTTTGCCTTTGTAATGGGACGAAAGGGTCTAAGGATTGTTAAACACCCATAACTGATTCAAAATACTATTGATAAGGTTAAACTGACCTGTAGTAGGATTAAAGTGACTCAAGATAGGCAGAAAAGATATGTTTGATCAATCAAGTAAGAATTTCGAGGACAAAATTTCTTTATGGGGGAGAATTGTAATAGTCGGTTTCTAAAACATTACTGAGGGTTAGAATCTTAGACTATTGAGTCACATGAGCTTTTTTCATTAAGAATTTATGAAGTGCATTTCATTCACATGCATAATATTCGCATACACACATGAATCATGATTTAGGAAACATTACAAAGATTGTATGTGCACTTAATTGACATATTCTAGGGTATGAAAGATTTAAAATGATTATTATGTATTATTTATGTCTTGGATTTGGTTCGATGAATTTAAACTTATAATTGGGAGATTTATGAATTATTATGTACATTTGGACTAGGAAAAATGTCAACTAGTAAGATATCAGACTCATTTCATTTACTTTCCCATACCCATTGTGGACATCGGGCTTATTAATAACTGAACCTGTGGCTCTTTGTGTACATTTCTAAGTTTTAAACTCTTTTTCAAATTGGTCACTCCGGTCATAACGCCTTTATCTGATCATGCATAATGATGTGATGGAATGCATCAATTCATATAATATGTTATCAAAAAATTTCATTCTATGTGCACAATCATTTATCATATTCATTGAATCTGAATTTGACATTCAACATTTAGTTAAATACATATATTTTCTATATTCAAATACAATTAGGAAATACTCCCAATATAACCCGATTATCAAACTCCTCAAACCATCAATGTTCGAAATTATCGCAATTATAATAATAACAATTTAATAACTGAAATTTAAACAAAAATAAATCAATCAGGGTGAGAAAACATCTAGGTTAACTCACAGTATGCTCCAGATAAGTTATTGCCTTGATGACCCGGTAATGTCTGGATGCTGATAGTGAGAAGTTTAGATAGAATACTTTTGTATAATTTCTTACTTCATATAAAACATTTTGTAAAAGAACAATCAACTCTTAGATGTTTTTGTTAATGTAAAAATATATATTATGTAGTGAAATGCTACAGTGTAAATTATGTTTGTGAATGAAATGGGAAAAGTTGATCTGTTGACTACGTTTGTTCTATTTGATGCCATAATAAGTTGATGTGATTGCTTTAACATGTCATTTTCATAGGGTATGTTCTTGAATGTGCTCTGGATGTTTGGGCATATGCTCTATGGTAGTGGTGTGTTACAAGTCTACTTGATGCAACAAATGGTGAGGCACTGTGTGAGAAGACTCTTGTTGAAGCCAGGATTTTACTTAAGTGCATGGCCACTAATACTCAACAATTTGGCACTCACAACGATGTTCATCGGGTAAACGAGGTAAGTACTTCATCTATCGATCATCGTTTAGATGAGCTAACATCTTTTGTAAGAAAAATTACAGTTAGAAGGGCATAGGTAAAGGCATGCGAAATATGTTCAAACACAAGCCATCTGACTGATAAGTGTTTGACATTACAAGAGGGAAGTATGGAATATGTGAATACTGCAGGAAGGAATTTTCCTACCTAGTATAACCCGTACTCTCAGACGTATAACCTAGGCTGGAGGGATCATCACAACTTGAGTTACAGGGGAATAAGCAGCAAACTTACTTCCAGAATAAGCCATAAGAAGCACAACAATTCCAACCAAGGCCACAAGTTTCTTCTTCCAGTTCAAGAACATCTCTTAAATACTTTGTTAATACTCTTATGATTAACACTATTCAATTTCAACAGGATGTCAAATCAAATATACAGAATATAGAAAACCAAATAGGTCAAATGACAGTGAGCATCAATAGTCTAGAATCACAAAATGGGGGAAAAAGCTGTCATCTCAACCCGAGATGAACCCTAAGAATGTTAGTGCTATAACTTTGAGGAGAAGAAAGGAGATTGAGGTTCTCAAGAGGACCTCACTGAGGATTTCAAATGAAGAACAAATTGAGAAGAAGCTGGAAAAGGAAGAAAACCCTCATCTAGCACAAAGGTAAACTTTAAAAGCCCTAATATTATTAAGACTAACCCTCCACCTTTTCCTAGCAGATTGGAAAGACTGAACAAGGAGGAGAAAGACAAGGAGATATTAGAGACTTTTTGGAAGGTGGAAGTGAACATTCCTTTGCTATATGCAATTAAAAAAGTACTAAGGTACACAAAATTCCTCAAGGAATTGTGTATACATAAAAGAAAGTTGAGAGGTGAGGTGATGATGGGTGAGAATGTGTCTGTGATTTTTAAGAAGAAGACACCTACAAAATGCTAGGATCCAGGTATGTTCATTATTCCCTACAAAATTGTTAACACTGTGATTAATAGAGCTATATTAGATTTGGGAGCTTTAATTAATGTTATGCCTTTTTCAATTTATACTTCCTTGAATATAGACCCTTTGAAAGAAGCAAGTGTTATCATACAATTGGCTGACTACACTAACGCTTACCCTAATGGTGTGGCTGAGGATGTTTTGGTACAGGTAAATAAGTTGGTATTTCCTATGGATTTTTATATTGTTGATATGAATGATGACAAACTTTATATAATCCAATACCTATCTTATTGCGGAGAATATTTCTCAATACAGCTCAGACTAAGATAGATGTTCGTGATGGCACTTTCACGATGGAATTTGATGGGGAAGTGATTCATTTTAACATTTTTGATGCCATGAAACATCCTCATGATGATCATTATATTTTCTTTATTGATGTGATTGATCCTCTGGTGCAGGAAATGTTTAAATTAAGTTGCAAGGATCATTTAGAAACAGTCTTAATTGAGCATATGGAAGCAGAAGCCAACAATGATGTTAAAGTGGGAGAAGAGCTTATGGAAATGGCAGCTACAGTGGATTTGTTAGAGCACTCTCCCAAAAGTTATGATTTGGCTTCCGTACAATTTCTCAAATCTCACCAAAAGTTATTACCTTCTTATGTGTAGGCATCTAAAGTGGAACTAAAGCCACTCCCCGCCCACCTCAAGTATGCATATTTGGGAGATAAGCAAACTCTCCCAATTATCATCTCGATATAGTTGACTTTGGATCAAAAAGATAGGTTAGTTCGAATGTTGAAGGAGTATAAGAAGGCTATTGGATGGACAATCGCAAATATCCAAGGAATAAGCCCTTCTATATGCATACATCATATTTTGTTGGAGGAAGATGCCAAGTGCATAACGTAAGCTCAAAGTAGGATGAATCCTCCAAAGATGGAAGTCGTGAAGAAGGAAGGGTTAAAGCTTCTCGATGCTGGGGTTATATACCCGATCTCTGACAGTAAGTGGGTAAGTCTTGTTCAAGTGGTTCCAAATAAGTCTGGAATCACAGTTGTGACCAATCAGGAAGGTCAGTTGGTTCCCACCCAAGTGCAAACTGGGTAGCAAGTTTGTATTTACTATAGGAAAATGAACTCAGTAACTCGTAAAGACCATATTCCCCTTCCCTTTATTGATCAAATGCTTGAGAGATTGGCAGGTTATAAGTATTATTATTTTCTAGATGGCTTTTTAGGTTATCTTCAAATACCGATCGCATCAGGAGATCAAGAAAAAACAACTTTCACATGCCCATTCGGTATATCTGCATACCGAAGGATGCCTTTCATATTATGTAACATACCTACCACATTCCAAAGATGTATGGTAAGCATTTTTTTTCTATGTTGAGAAAATCATAGAGGTATCTATGGATGATTTTAGCATTTATGGTTCTTCCTTTGATGAATGCCTTGTACTCTTATCTTAGAACGTCGCAAAAAAACTAACCCTGTGCTTAATTGGGAAAAATGTCATTTTATGGTAAACCAAGGTATAGTTTTAGGGAATTTATATCTACTAAGGGTATAAAGGTAGATAAATCTAAAGTTGATCTCATTTCAAAGGTAGATAAATCTAAAGTTGATCTCATTTCTTCTTTACCTTACCCCTCAAATGTGCAGGAAGTGCATTCTTTTCTTATTCATGTAGTTTTTTATCGTAGATTCATCAAGAACTTTTCGAAGATAGCCACATTGTTATGCAAGTTATTACAACAAGATGTCTCCTTTGAGTTCAATAATAAATGTAAGGAAGCCGTCAACAAACTTAAAGAGCTCTTTATAAGGCCCCAATAAATACCCTAGAAGTATTATAGCATATCTAGGGTGCATTAAGAAGTGAACATAACAAATGATTAAGTGCATCTAAGTATACTAAGAGACATAATGGTACTTAATGTAAAAGATTTGGGTAAATGGGTTGTAACACCCCATTACCATGAATTATATACAGGAACACCCAGTGGATATTCTAGTATATAATCTATAATAATGGTGTATTTACTATCCCACCTTCACTTTATAACATGGCAACATATTTAACTTAGTCATGTAATGAACTACTGCATATAAATGTCACCAGATAGTCATGCAATGAACTACTGCATATAAATGTCACCAGATTTTAAAACCAAATACCAAACTGAAATCTTCATTTCATTTCATAAAACCGAACGTAGTTACATTGTAATTTTTAAACATCCATACATGCACATCATCATATCTTGATACAAAATATGCTACGTGAAAGAGGAAATTACACAAAAAGTCTATCTAAAGTCTTCAGTCTCAGCTGACCGACCTTTGAGCCATTTCTTCTTCACAAAGTACAAGAATTATGCTTCTTGTAATCTCTCAGTCGCTAATGTCCTCTCTCGGTCCTGAAATGTCAACGTGCAATTTTTGGGTGAGTTTTGTGAACTCAATGAGGTAACCATCATCGATGGTTGACTCAATTCATGTAACACCTTATCACACATAACACATATTTCATATCTTTGCAATTTGCAAGAAATATCACATTTCATATTCTCATTCAAATACAAAGTACCAATGCATTTTAATAAGTCAATCACATGTTTTAAAATGCGTATGCAATGCACGTGAGACTCACTTTCACTTGTTATTGTTGTTGTTGTGATTGAGTGCCGTTTTACTAGCTCATATCCCTTAGTGGATACCGAGCTATATTAGTCTAATATCCCATATCCCTTAGTGGATACCAGGTACTTTCACAACTGAGCCTGAGACTCTGATCACATTATGAGCTTTAAGCTCTTTACTCTAGCAACTCCGATCATAACTGCCTTTATCTTTCATGCATTTATGTAATGAAATGCTTCACATTCATATATATACAATCAGTCACTTGATTTCAATTTCATATTCACATTTACATTTATCATCAGACCTTGGTCCGGAATTCAACAATCATGTGGAGTATCACTTATTCATTCAAATTCACATACAGCGAGCACTTTAATATCACAATCATCATATCAGAATCATCAGATCTTCATGTCCAGAATTCAACAATCAAATCACATTCATAGATAATGCAAATCAGAAATTAAGCAAACAAACAATTAAGTGGGACCGTTTAGGTTACTCATAATTGCTCCCTAAAGCCTAATGCCTTGATGTTCCGACAATATCAGGAAGTGGTCGCGCTACTTGCTCTCCTATATACAATAAAACCATTTCACATTACTATACTGCTTATGTAACTAGGTAAACACATGTATAAATGTATCATGTATCATGCATGTGTAATGACAAATTCTTGAGTATATTTTTGTAACAAATTAATGTACATATCAATTGTAATCCAATTGTGCCAAAATTCACACATTCATTCACTATTCCAGCTTCCTTTTTAAAACCAACTTTGGGATCTATCTTGTATGATCGTTCTCATCAGGAAAATGAAATAATTTGATAAAACTTCCTTCTAAAAAATTGTTTCCCATGTCTTAAGTTTCTAATGACACCAAGATTATACAATTTGGTTCATTATTCTATGAGTTATGCTCAAAATATCACAGACTGTGTACATTTGGAATTTTGACTAGAACATGATCATCCAGTCAAGTTGTACAACCCATATCTCTCAATTCCAATATTAAAAAATTACAAACTTTATACCAATTTCAAGATAAGAGAATAAGCTATAACTTTTGTGAAGACATCTTAGTCTAATTCTGCCTACATCAATATATTTTATTCAATAACTACAGGATATGATTTCTGTGCCTGGTAGTGCTACAGCCTACACCATGATTCAATTTCATGCCAATTTGAAAGTCTTAGAGACTGAATTAAAATCTGACTTCTTCAAGAAAGTTATAGAAACATGTCTCTAGTTTAATTTAAATTAAGAATGAACTCATTTAAAAATCTACAGATCACGATACAATCAAAATCCCGAAACATGTTCAATGATAATTCTCCAGTTCATAACATTCCAGCAGACTTACTCACTTTCATCCAATCAATCTTTTTCAAATTAATTCAGATGGCTCTAAATTTCCATGGAGAGAAAGAATAATGTCTTAGGAGTCTATTGTTTCAAGTTCCAAGTCATTTGGATATCAGGAGAAGAAGGTATAATAAAAAGAACAAAGGATGTTTAGTAAAAAAATACTCTAGTTCATAAACTCATACATGCAAACCATCACCTTTTCTCTCTCTAGAACGCATCTTCACCGAAACCTAGTTTTTCTTCTCCTTTCCTTTTGTTTCAGATTTTCCCACTTTTAGACTATCCAACTCATACAACTTATGCCTAAACTAACTTTTCTACTTCCATCTCAGCCCATCTCAACACAAATAAATCAAAAATCCAACAAACATCATAAACATCAAAAACTTTATACTCATTCACGCAAATTCTAGTTTCTGCATTTTTCTCTATTTTACATACATCTAATGCATTTTTCACCTTCTTCTACACTTTCATTTCATAAACAAAAACTGTTAATTTTTTTAGAACCCCATCATATCCTCATTCCTTACCCTTATACTCACTTTAATTCATTTCTACACATACTCAACATATCCACGCATATACAGTGACAACAAAACAGAGTATATTATAAATCAACTTTCATGAATTTTCTGTACTCTTCCTAAACACGGTTTCAGTGATTTTGCAAGCTCAGAACTCACTTCAACACTATCTTATGACATATTGATCCTCACATATGCAGAAACAACACATCCATACTCTCATCCTTCATTCACCGTAACTATAAAGGGGTGTTAAAATATCATTAAAAAATCACGATTCACCAAGGTTTCCAGCACACTATTATAAACTCTTTATTAACACCAAAACTACATAACTTTCTCAATTCATGTATGAACTCATTTCAAACCATTAAACCAGTATCCAGAAAACTGAAACCACCACATACTTGATTCAACTATCCTTCCCAGCAATAAGATTGAATCAATGACACAGAGCACAACTGATGTTTTGGTGGATGAGTAAGGAAAAATAGGTTTGGTAAACAGTGTTCTTCGGTGAAGAAAACAACGAGAGAAAGAAAGAAAGGTACAGAAATTTTTCCTTCTCCAAACCACTTGCTACGTGTCCTATACTCTTGCATGCAATACATTTGTCACTTATTTGTGCTACCACATGTCAAAATGCTATTGGTCTATTTGTCTCTTTTTTTGGTCCAAAAATACCCCAAATTTTCATAAATTTTCTAAATTCACCAAAAATTTCGAAATAATACTAATAGTCTCCAAATAAAATTTTAATGCAAATAAGTCACAATTCACATTTTAAATCAATCAATCATACTTGAAAAATGTCAATGAATGCATATACAATTATTATAAAGTATCCAAAAATAAATATTCACATGTGTGTGAATATACTATGATGCATGAGTATGAAATGCACTTTTAATGCCTCACTGTACTCTTAATTCACTATTTTGGGTTCTAACCCCAAACATGGGATGTCACATGGGTAATTTGTTCATTTTGGCATGAACATACCTCTATAATTTGGCCATATTTTATCATCTATACCTCCAAATTGGATAATTCCAATTGAAAATTAATCTAGAGACATAGTTCTAAACTTTCATGAAGGAACCGAAGTTTATGTAACACACCACTACTATAAGACATATGCTTGAAATTCTTGAGAATATCCGAATACATACTCTACAGGAATGGCATATTAGAACAATCGCAGTCATTTAACATGGCATCATACACATCAAAAGTAATCATAAAAACAACTTATCTCACTTCATTACTAAAACATGTTTTACACTGTTGTTTCATTACAAACCATTCATATATTTACATTGCAGAAACCATCTGAGATCATACTGTCTTAAGGAAAAGATTCTATATGAAACGAAAACTATACAAAGTACTCTATCTAAAATCCTCATATGATAGCTGACTAGACCTTTGAGCCATATTTTGATCCAAAATGGGCAGCATTAAACTTCAGTTAGCTTGCTCTACTAGCAAGGTCTCCTCTCAGTACCTAAAAATCAACGTTGCAATTTTGATAAGTTTTGCGAACTCTGTGAGTGAACCATCATCAATGTGTTCACTATATATATATATATATCAATTAATAGCATTCAGCTCAATCAAAGTAACTCATTCAGAGCTATAACTCATATTCTACAATTTGCATTGTAATACAAGAAGCATTTAAAAATACAACCACTTTATAAGTCATTCCAGAAGTACATTATGAATGTAAGAATATCATATAATCATTTCAGAACATAACACTCATTGATCACAATTCTTCATATCACCATAACATAATTCAACATTCATTTGCAATCCATATCATGAACATATTTAAAGATAAAAATGCAAAAGAAAATGAGACTCATTTCATTTTAATTTTTTTGTGACCGAGTGCCTATTTCACTGTCCCTTATTTGATATAGATACTGGGCTCTTTTCAGTACTATCTCGTATCCATTGTAGATACTAGGCTCATTAATCATTAAACCTGAGGCTCTGATGTGCATAACTGAGCTTCAAGCTCTTTTCACATTGGCTACTCTGGTCACAACTCTATTATGTAAACATGCATCATGTAATGGAGTATAATAGTTCATATAATATATCATCAATCACTTTCAATCAACGAGCACATTCAATTTACATAGTTCATCGGATCTAAGTCCAACATTCAACAAATAGTTGAGCATTCAATTTTCTTATTCACATTCAAATCATAAACACTCCCAATACAATCCTGAATATTGAACTCCTCAAACAATCAATTGTCCAAAATCAGTAATATCACAATTGTATCAATATCAAGTCAATATTTAAGTTTAATCAACACAATTTGAACAGAACACATTACCAATCGAAATCTAGGTTACCCACTATACATACAATTCCAACAGAGCATAAATATTTGAATTTACACAACTAGGTTAACTCACAGTACACTCCAATTAGTTATTGCCTTAACGTGCTGGCAATGTTTGGATGGTGTCGGTCGATGTGTGCCTCTAAATCAAACAATACACACATGTACACATTACTAATTGATCAATCAAATGAATGCTCAAAGTTA
>JANQAP020163202.1:0-20756 GCA_026874005.2 Erythroxylum coriaceum | reverse complement strand
AAACTACTCCCCTTTGAAGCCCATTGAACTCAAGCCATTGCTACATCTTCAAGAGGAAATGGTGCTTAGCCAAGCATTGCTTCAGGAGAACTCACAACTGGAAACCCACCAAGAGCATCCATGGCAGCAGCAGCAGATAATGAATGTGGTGATAGAAAAATGGAAAGAAGTGATTGATGATGGTTAAGTGGAGAGGAAGAGCCGTGAGTGTGTGTATCCTCTATAAGCTTGCTAAAAATTATGTTTTTCTTTTTTGTTTTGTTGGCTATAACCTAACTTGGTAGGTTTTTAAATGAAGGATGCTGGGTCAGGTCGCATAGTGGGTGATTTTTTCTGAAATTGGTCTAGGTTTTTGAAGGTTTGCTGCGGCGACAAATGTTTTTCATCGCGGCTAACGTTTCCTGAAAGGTTTTGCTCTGTTGCTGATTCCTTCGCCGCGGCGAAGGAATTAACCTTCACCGCGGTGAACTTTTCCCGAAAGTTCAGCCTGGATTTTGTATGTTTCGTCGCGGCGACAAATCCACTTTGCTGCGGCGAACTTCCTGTTGCGCCTCATTCTCTCGTTGACTTCACTTCATCCTTCTTTTATTCCACATCTTCTTCTTGACTTCCTTTTCCTTGAGTCTCCTACAATAAAAAAAATGGTAGTTTGCATTATCAATTGTTCTTAGAAAATTAATATGTGCAATGAATACTGATTTGTAACAATTTTTACCTTCAAACTACATAAAATAAAAGCACACACTCAAGAATCAATTTAAGAACAAAAGCTAGAGATAGGAGTCAAAAAGTGTAGCAAAAGTCATGAAAATGTCGCCAATTTATGTAATAAACTTGGGCTCAATCAGCAAGACATTCCAGATATTGACTAATCATAAAAGTTTAAAGTATTATTGTATAAAAAAGAATTGAATTTGAGACAACAACTTTGGATTGAATTACTGAAGCATTATGACTCCACAATAGAGTATCATCTTGGTAAAGCTAATGTAGTAGCTGATGCATTAAGCAAAAAATCCAATAGTAATGTGGCACAAATGCAGACAACGAGGTTACCAAAACTAGTTCAATAAAGAGCATTGAATGTTGAGTTGAATTTGAGGTAGAATGAAGTATTTTTAGCTACATTAAAGCTTAGACCAATGTTACATGAACGAATAAGAAAAGCTCAAAGTAAAGATCTTGAAATAGTGAAGCTTATTGAGAAGTTGAAAGTGAATATGAGTTCTGGGTTTGAATTGAGGAATAATACACTATGGTTGAAGCAGTGATCGTGTGTACCTAATGTGAATGATCTGAGAAAGGAGATTTTGGAGGAAGCACATGTAGCAGCCTATACTATGTATCCTGGTACTACCAAGATATATAATACGCTAAAATAACATTTCTTGTGGCCAGGGATAAAGAAGCAAGTTGTTGAGTATGTTACTAAGTGTTTGACTTGTCAACAAATAAAGGTAGAGCATCAGGCTCTGGTTGAAAAGTTACAGTCACTGCCTATTCCAAAGTGGAAATGGGAGAGAATCACTATGAATTTTATCATGGGTTTGTGAGGGCTCCGAGGCAACATGACGCCGTATGGGTCATTGTTGATAGACTAACTAAATCGACCTATTTCTTACCAGTGAGGGAGAACAATATACTGGATCAATTAGCTCGGAGATATGTGAATAAGGTAGTAAGATTACATGGGGTCACAGTGTCAATTATATCAGATAGAGATCCTATATTTACTTCAAGATTTTGGGATAGTTTGCGAACAACTTTAGGTGTAAAGTTAAAATTCATTACAACATTTCATCCTCAGATAGACAGATAGACAGAGTGAGAGAGCTATTAAGACTGTTGAGGATATGTTTAGAGCTTGTATTTTGGAGTTTCAAAGAGCATGGGATCAATATGTAGTTCTGATTAAGTTTTCTTATAAATAATCATTATCATAGTAGTATCGGTATGACACCATATGAGACGTTATATGGAAAGGAAGTATCGATCGCCTTTATATTAGGATGAAGAGGGTCTATGAATTGGTAGGAAGTGTTAATCGCCTTTGTATTGGGATGAAGAGGGTTTAAGAATTATTGGCCCAGAACTGATTCAGGATATTATTGATAAAATGAAATTGATTCATAGTAGAATTAAAGTAGCACAAGATCGAAGAAAGAGTTATATGGATCAGTACTAGAGGGATATGGAGTATTAAGTAGGAGATAAAGTGTTTTTGAATGTATCACCTTGGCAAGGAGTGCTGAGGTTTAGTAAAAAAGGAAAACTCAACCCTAGATACATTGGTCCATATGAGATTATTGAGAGAGTTGGACTATTGGCATACAAGTTAGCACTACTTACTGAAATGGCTCAGATACATAATGTATTCCATGTCAGTATACTTAGAAGATATCGGTCTAATCCAACACATGTATTACTAGAACAAGAAGTTGAAATTGCTAGTAATCTGAGTTATATAGAGGAACTGATTAAAATAGTGGGATATTAGAATAAGCAGTTGAGATATCAAGTGATCCCATTGGTTAAAGTCCTTTGGAGGAATCATTCGAGTGAAAATGCTAAATGGGAAACAGAGGAGAACATGAGAAAACAATACCCATACCTATTTGATCAATCAGGTAAAAATTTTGAGGACAAAAGTTCTTAGGAGGGAGAATTGTAATATCCGATTTTCAGAACATAATTAGGGTTAGAACCCTAGATTATTGTAAACGAGTAATAACATTGAGGGCATTTCATTCACATGCATATCATTAGCATACACACATGAATTATAATTTGTACACATTACAAGGATAGCATATACACTCAATTGACATATTATGGGGTATGAAAGATTTAAAATGAATAATAATTGAATTGTAAATTGTTATGTCTTGAATTTTGGTTTGGTTGGATTCCAATTAGTAATTTGGAATTAATTTTGATTAATTAGGAGAGTGATGAATTAAGATGTACATTTGGAGTAGGAAAAATGTCAAGTGGAAAAATAAATTGATACATAAGAAATTAGGGTTACTAATCTTATAATTGAGTGACACTTGGCATAGTTAAATGAGTGACAAATGACTAGTAATTAAATGAAAAATGAACCAATTGTTATGTGAAATGTGGACTGTATACAAGGTGACATATGGAAACTTAAGAAGTGGATAAATGGCAGCATATTCAGTAGGCAAATGGCTTACATACCATGTGACAAATGCCTTGGCCAAATTAAGACACTTAGAACCTAGTGAAGAAAGTTACAGTAAGGATAGTTTCTGCTGTCTACTCCTTGCTTCACCAAAATTGCTCTTATCTTCTCTCTACATTTTGTTTGAACCCTATCTAAATTGTGACACGAAATTCGCACTTTAATCCTTTACAAAATAGCCAAGAAAACGTTCAAAGCAGTTTTCATCTTACTGCCAAAAATTAACCTGTTTTCACCTTGAGCTTGTGATGAATCATGCATGAATGGAGGGCTAGTTTAATTTAAAGTTTTGAGCTGAAATTGGAAGCCTAATAAGTAAGTAGAAATCTTATCTTTATGGCATGTTTAATAGAATGAGAATGATGATTGAATTGGAATGAAATGTAGATGGTGTTGGTGATGATATATGCTAAAATATGTTGAATGAACTTGGAAGTTTTTATGCTTGTTCTTAGTGTATGGTATTTGTTGAGTATAGGTTATTTTATGGATGAATTGGACTAGAATTTGATGTATAAAGAAGGTAAATTTATGTTAAAGAAAGATGTTAACATAATGTTCTTGAATTGGGGATGTATGTGTATATATATCAAGTGGTTGTTAATGACAAAAATGAGCAAAGTTTAATGGGCCTTAGTGTAACCAAGATGAAGCTAGATGATCATATAATGAAGTAGGTTTAAAGGGCTTGTAATATGAAAAATTCAAGTGTTTTGTATATGTCTAAGTTTGGTACATTCATGCAAAATTAAGGGAAACAATGTAGTGCACGATCGTGGCCTAGTTATTTAGGTTTTGTCATTATCGTGGCACAGTCCCCACAGTCGTGGCCTATTGCATAAGCTTTTGTCACAATTGTGGGAAGGTTTACCACAGTTGTGGACTAGCATAAAGAGTGAAATATTGTCTTTTATGTGATGTTTGAAACAACTGATGCTAAGGTACTTTCCTTATGGTGTATTTAGACTTAAATGAGGATTGAAATGAACCTAGTTTGAGGTTGAATAAGTGATTAAATGTTTGATATTTAAGGTGGATAATTGAGGTATAAACCTAAGTGTAAACTAGATATATCCAAGTGATAATGTTTAAATGATCAAGACTTATGATTTAGGGACACATACCTAAGAAAGTCATTGAGCATACATTGCATATAATACATATAAATATTTGTATGATTGAGTGCTAATATGATTGAGCAATTTGGTAATGTGTAAATATGTGTGTATTGCATGGTTTAGACGCTCAAGTCAAATGCCAGCATCCAGACATTGTCAGTTCATCAAGGAAATAACTATTTGGAGCTTACTGTGAGTAACCTAGATGTTTCTCATTATGATTGATTTGTTTATTTAAATTTCAATTATTAAACTATTATTGAACTTATGTGATAATTCTAGACAATTGTGGTATGAGGAGTTCGATTGAATGTGAATTGGAAAAATATGTGTTCTCAACAAAATTGTTGAATGTCGGACTTCTTCAATAAAATTGGCCAGTTTGAAAAGAGCTTAAAGCTTAGAAATGCGTTCAGTGAATAGGTACGGTATCCACAGGTTCAGTGATTAATAAACTCGGTATCCACAAGAGGTACGGTATAGAATGTGAAAAGCACCCGGCATCCATAAGGGATACGGGACAGTAATAGGTACTAGGTCACAACAAAATAAAAAGGAAAGTGGAGTCACATGTGCATATGCAATTATAATTTCAAATGTACTATATGAATGATTGTGAACAATCCTTGAATTATATTGATATGATGATATGCCATGTATGTGTCCATTTGGTAATATGATTGTCTGAGAAAGAGGATTGAATTATTTTTAAGAGATTATATGTATTGTGTGGAATTCTTAATATGTTGTTGAGATGAGATATACTGTGAATTTTGTTTGTGTGTGAGATGTTGTGTTCTATTATGAGTGAGCACATAGATGATGGTTCGCTCACTAAGTTTGCAAAACTCATCAAAATTGCAACGTTAATTTTCAGGCACTAGAGAGTAGACTTAGTTTCTAAGAAATTTTAGAAGAAGTCTTGTACTTGCATTTTGGACTCAAGAATTGGCTCAAAGGTCTGGTCAGCTGAGACTGAGGAGTTAGATATAATGCTTTTGTTTAGTTTTTCATTCCATCTAGAATATTTTGTAAAGAGCAATAAACTCTCATATGTTTTTGATATAGTGTAAATATGGATTATAGAATGAAAAACAACACTGTAAATTATGTTTTATAAATGGAATGAGGAATTGATCTTTAGTATATTTGTGATTTATTTACGATGCCATAATAAGTGATTGTGATTGCTCTAACATGTCATTGTCATAGGGTATGTTCTTGAACATCCTCTGGATTTTTGTGGTGGGGTGTTACATCGGAGTCTGTCAAATTGGATTGATTATTGCACCATTTCAATGATGTTCAGGTTGATCTAAAAAATGTTTGCTTGTATAGTCAATCTCACGATGCTAGATTCTGTGCCATTTAAGTATGGTCTAGCATAATTGAACATTGTTCATGGTTGGTCTACCATATTGCACTATCCCTCGGATTCCATGTGACCTTCCAAGTTCTTTATTTGATAATCCAATTCAAACTTCCTAAGGTTTATGATGATTCCTACACACAGTTCTTTGTATCTCAGGATCTACTTCTAATAAGTTCTTAGTGTTAATCTGGGTTATAAACTGACCTAGAGTCTAGCCTAACCTATCTAACTCAAATAAATTAAATAACATATAAAAAACAAGCAATTAAAGCAAAACAAACTATATCACGTAAAGTAGAAACAAGACAAACAAACAAAAGTAATGACTAGATTAACAAAACTAAGGTGTTCCTACTATCATCGTCCTAGACTACGATGCCAAAAACCTGATTGGACAAACTTCACGAGTACTTAAAATTTAATACCGCAAGTGCACGACCTAGTTGTAGCTAGTACCAATAAATATGGGTCGATCCCATGAGGATGATAAGTAATGGTAATTACTTTTATTCTATCATCTAGAGTACGAATTGACTGTGGTTGAATTAATAAAACTAAAATTAAAAAATTAAAGTAAACAGGCACCATAATTTAAAGTAAAGATTTGGAAACACTAAATTAATTATCGATATCAAATATTTAATACCTAGGCTTCGAATCCCCTAAACCTTTAACTGATTGATTATTTTCCATGCAATTATGTTATTAATTAATTGGACGGTGGAGATTCCTAAGGTATGATAGTAGCTGACCTTGAGTCGACTAATAATTAATCCTAAAGTCTTCAATCGAACTACTCAGGTTAAAACTTATTACATTACGGTAGCATGAATCCCTTTATTAGGTTTAACCCTAATCCAAAATATTTATGTCATTCAAGCTCTAGTATTGCAATCAACTCTTTCCAACTATCGTAGATCCATTCAAACTTAGGACTTCTCAATTGTTAAGTGTGAAATCAAATTTAAGTCTAATAAATCAGATTAATAGACAATAAATAAAATGAATAATTAGATCTTAATAATCAACAAAAATAATTTTAATTCATAAAAGAATAAAAACATGTCAAAGTATTCATCTAGGGCTCATCTAACCTAGATATTAATAAAAAATTTAGCAATACATTGACGAACACAAAATCATATCCATATATACTAAAAGCATAATAGAAAACAACAGAATCATAATTTTATATCTCCATGATTGTTCTCTATCTTGTATTCTAACAATGTAGACGTCTGATCTTGCATTATGATGGATCTGCCCGTAAAACCCCAAAACTTTCCTTTCACTGAATATAAACTTTTATGTTCGGTGAATAGTATTTTTAGATAAATAGTGAATTTTGTGGGACCCAACTTTGAGATAATGAAAAATATCTAGAATAAGTATTAGAGATTAGTGATACTGAAACAGCTCGAAAATAAGTCCTATAGGATGGATTTTGGGAGTTTCAAAAGTTTAAGACTAAAATGCCCTTTTTGGAAAGTAATGGGTGTTAATGATTTTAAACCCATTCAAAAAATTTTAAAGCATCCGGTCAATAAGTATTGACCCTAATTAGAGTATTTTGTGGTTAATTCGATGGTAACACAGTTGCTGAATATTTTTCAGAATTCAATAAAGGGCGATTTGGTCTTTTCACATGTTTTAAAGGGCAATTTGGTCTTTTACATATCATTAAGGATAATTTAATCATTTTACATGGTGCTAGTGGAAGAATGAGTCATTAGAAGAGAAACAATAGGAAGGTGAAGTGTGGAATCCATTAAATGAGCATTTAAAAAAATAAAGCAAGACTTTTGTCTTCATTTGAACATAAATGTAAGAGACCAATTATGAGGATAATTTTGTCTTCGTCTCGTCACTAGTGAAGCATATATTGTAAAACACCACTACCATAGAGCATATGCCCGAACATCCAGAGGATATTTAGGAACATACATTATGAAAGTGGCATGTTAGAGTAATGACATTCACGTATTATGGCATCACACAAAACATAAGTAGTCAAAAGATCAACTCCTTATTCCATTTATAAAACATAATTTACACTATATGAGCTTGTGGCTCTTTATGTGTATTTATGAGCGTCAAGCTCTTTTTCATTGGTCACTCCAGTCACAACTCCTTTATCTGATCATGCATATCAATATGAAGAGATGCATCATTTCTTATTATATGCAGTCAATCACTTTCATTCATAATGCACAGTCATTTTCACATATTAATCGGATCTAAGTCTGGCATTCAACATTTTATTGAGTACACATATTTTGTCCTGATTCACATTCAATTCGGAAACACTTCTAATACAATATCATTTATTAAACCCCTCAGACCATAAATGTCCAAAATTATCTCATTCACATCAATAACAGTTCCATAGTTGAAATTTAAACAGAACAAATTAATCCTAGTGAGAAACATCTAGGTTGACTCATAGTAAGCTCCATATTAGCTATTGCCTCGACGAACCGGCAATGTCTGGATGCTGGCATTCGACTTGTGCATCTAAATCGTGCAATAAACACATTTATACACATTACTAAGTCGATTGATCATATAAATATTCAGTCATACATATATATATGTGTCATGATCAATGTATGCTTAGTTTACATTCCCAAGTATTTATCCTTAATCACAAGTCATACCTATTCACATATTATAACTTGTACATGTCTAGTTTGCACTTAGGATTATACCTCAAAAGATCTTGATTATTCTAAATGCCTTAATAATACATTCACTAATCCTTTTATAGTATTATAAAATCACACAAAAATCCTAATTTCCATTCATTCATACGTAATACACCTTACTCGTTCCTTTGGATGACAATTGCATTCTTAAGAACACCTTCATTCTTATATCATTCATAAATTTCCAAATTTTAAATACATTGATATCAACAATCCATTCTTAGGTTATAACCTCAATTAACAATCTAAACATATCAAACACTTTATCAACTAATCCAACATCAAACTAGATTCATTTCAAGCCTCAATCAAGTCTAAATGCACCAAAGTAAAGTAGCTTATCCTTAGTTGGTTCAAAGATCACACAAAAGAGAAGATTTTACTTTCAATGCCTAGGATGTTTCATCCGAATATTTCATCTTCATTGGCCTTCCCATAATCGTGGGATAGGTGATCTGTGAATTTCCCAGCCTTTTCCTCCAATGTTTTTCCAGATTTTTGACTCTTGCTTACCAACTTAAAACATCTTGTGCATATTTCATCATTTCTACTTCAATTCCTTATCAAATTCACCTCAATCCTAACTCAAAATTATCCTTATTCCAACTCATAATCTATTGTTTATCATTTACATAAAAATAGAAAACAAACATATACATTTATTCATCAACATTCCAACACACTTTATACACCATTTACACCATCAATCTATCCCAAAATAATCATCTTAAATGCTTCTATTAAACCAAGCAATGAAGAACGTAAATATATTTACTTGTTTAGCTCAAAAGCTCATCAAATCCTCAAGTAACCTAACCCCTCCAAGCTTACATGATCATCACCATTTAAAGAACAAGATGGGAATCGAAATTGGTTTCAACAATAAGGTGAAGAAAAAGAAATATTTGGAGTAGCAAAGTGTTGAATGATGGCAACTCAAAATTGTGAGTGTGGGGGTTAGAGAGTGTTGTGAGTTAAGAGAAGAAAGAAGAAGAAAAGAGCTTATGGCAAAAAAGAAAGACAAAGATGGTCTTATATGAGTGTGTATCGTGGGATAGATGTGGGGAAAATGTTATAACACTTGTCACTTGCCACATGTCATCTTCCTAGAGTTCCAATTATCTCTTAATAACTAGTCCATTTCCCTCTCAATTTCCAATTCATTTGTCAGCCAATTATTTAAGTCATTTGTCACTAAATCCTAATGCCACGAGGCACTTAGTTCTACTACTATGTGTCAATTATTTCTACTATCAAACATCAATTTGTCTTGCCACTTGGCATTTTTCCTAATCCAAAAATATGCATAAATTTGTAAATCTCGCAATTGTAACAATTAATTATAAATCACCAATCATAATCCATTAGCCAAATTTTAAGACATTAAATTCACAATTCACATCATAATCACTTTAAACCTTTTATACTTATAAATCACCAATCATAATCCATCAGCCAAATTTTAAGACATTAAATTCACAATTCACATCATAATCACTTAAAACCTTTTATACCCCAGAATATGTCAATTGAGTGCATAAATAATCTTTGTAACATGTACAATATCATAATTCATATGTGTATGCTAATGATATGCATGTGAATGAATTGCAGCTCATAATTTCTTAGTTTTATTTCTTATGTACAATGATCTAAGGCCCTAACCCTTAGTATGGAAAACGGGCTATTACAATTCTCCCCCTAAGAAATTTCGTTCTTGAAATTCTTACTTGATTAATCCAACAGGTGGCGGGTATTGTTTCCTCATGTTCTCCTTCGTCTCCCATGTCGCTTCTTCTCTTGAATGATTCCTCTAAAGGACTTTAACTAGTGGGATCACTCGGTTTCTCAATTTCTTATTTTGATAGCCCACTATCTTAATCGATTCCTTAACATAACTTATATTACTTGCAATTTCAATCTCATTAGTTAGTAACACGTGTGTCAGATTTAACTGATATCTTTAGAGTATACTAAAAAGAAACATATTATGGATCTGAACCATTTCTGTTGGTGAGGCTAACTTGTAAGCCAATGGTCCAATTCTCTCAATAATCTCATATGGACTAATGCATCTAGGGCTTAACTTACCCTTTTTACGAAACCTCAGCACTCCTCGCTAAGGTGGTACTCTCAAAAACACCTTATCTCCTACTGAGTACTCCATGTCTCTCCATTGTTGATCCACATAACTCTTTTGTCTATCTTAAGCCACTTTAATTCTACTAAGGATTAGTTTAACTTTATCAATAGTATCTTGAATAAACTCTGGGCCTTTAAAAATCCCTAGACTCTCTTCATCCCAATACAAAGGCAAATGACACTTTCTGCCACATAACGCCTCATACGGTACCATACCAGTACTACTGTGATAATAATTGTTCTATGTAAATTTAATAAGAGCTATATATTGATCACATGCTCCTTGGAACTCCAAAGCATAAGCTTTGAGCATATCCTCAACAGTCTTAATAGTTCTCTCACTTTATCCATCTATTCGAGGATGAAATGTTGTCCTAAACTTTAACCTTGTACCCAATGTTGTTTGTAAACTACCTCAAAATCTCTAGGTAAATATGGGGTCTCGATCTGATACAATAAAGGACTCCATGTAATCTCAATATCTCATTTACATACTTTCGAGCTAACTGATCCAGTGTATTATTCACTTTCACAGGTAAGAAATGGGTCGACTTTGTTAATCTATCAACAATGACCCATATCGCATTTGTTGTCTTGGAGTTCTCGGCAAACCCATAATAAAATCCATATTAATCCTTTCCCATTTTCACTCTAGAAAAGGCAATGAATGTAACTTTCCAACTAGAGCTTGATGCTCTGCTTTAATCTGTAAACAAGTCAAACATTTAGCCACATATTCAACCACTTGCTTCTTCATCCCTGGCCACCAAAAATGTTGTTTTAATGTATTGTACATCTTAGTAATATCAGGATGCATAACATAAGCTGCTATATGTGCTTCCTTAAAAATCTCTTGTCTTAAATCATCCACATCAGGTACACATAATCTCTGCTTCAACCACAATGTATCATTTATTAATTCAAACTCAGAGTTCGGATTCTGTTTCAACTTCTCAATAAGCTTCATGACTTTTGGATCCTTTCTTTAAGTTTTTCTGATCCTTTTATGCAATATCGGTCTAAGCTTCAACGTAGCTATCAATACTTCATTCTGCCCCAAATTCAGTTCAATATTCAATGCTCTCAATTGTACTAGGTTTGGTAACCTCGATGCTTAAACTTGAGGCACACTGCTTTAGATTTCCTACTCAATGCATCAGCCATAACATTAGCTTTACTTAGGTGATATTCTATCGTGCAATCATAATCCTTAAGCAATTCAATCCATCGTCTCTGTCTCATATTCAACTCCTTTTGTCTCAATAAATATCTCAAACTTTTATTATATGTGAATATCTGAAATGTTTCACCATACAGATAATGTCTCTAAATCTTCAAGCAAACACCACTATAGTAAGTTCTAAGTCATGAACTAGATAGTTAAACTTATGAGACCTTAATTGTCTTAAAGCATATACAATCACTTTACCATACTACATTAGAACATATCCTAATTCATGGTATGAAGCATTACTATGTACAACATATCCTCCAGATGCAGATGGAATAGTTAACACTGGTGTTGTATTTAACTCATGTTTTAATTCCTCAAAACTCCTTTGGCATTCATCATTCCATCTAAATGGTACATTCTTCCTTAGAAGCTTTGTCAAAGGGGCTGAGATAAATGAAAACCCTCGACAAATCTCTTGTAATATCTTGCTAGTCTAAGAAAACTCTAGATCTTAGACACATTTCTCAGGGATTCCTACTTTATCACTGCTTTAATTTTCTTTGGATCTACTTTTATGCCCTATCTAGATACTATATGACCCAAGAATACTACTTGATCAAGCCAAAATTCACACTTATGAAACCTGGCATACAATTGCTTCTCTCTCATTATCTGTAAAACTAACAACAAATGTACAAAATGTTCCTATCTGCTTTTCCAATACACCAAAATATCATCGATGAACACAATCACAAAATGATCTAAGGAAGCTTGGAATAGCTTATTCATCAATGTTGTAAAAGCTACCAGAGCATTTGTCAACCCAAAAGGCATCACCAAAAACTTAAAATGCCCATATCTAATCCTGAATGTACTCTTTGGTTCATCAGCCTCTGCTATCTTCAACTGATAATACCCTGATCTCAAATCCAACTTAGTAAACACCTGAGTTTCCTATAAATGATCAAATAAATCATTTATCCTCGGTAACGAATACTTATTCTTCATTATCATTTGATTCAACTGCCTATAGTCAATGCACAATCTAAAAGTCCCATCCTTCTTCTTTACAAAGAAAACTAGGGCTCCCCAAGGTGACACACTAGATCTCCCCAAGGTGACACACTAGATCTGATAAACCCTTATCTAGTAACTCCTGCAACTGAGCCTTAAGTTCCACAAATGCCATCCTATATTAAGGAATAGAAATAGGAGTAGTACTTGGAACTAAATCGATAGTGAACTCTGTCTCCCTATCTAGGGGTAAACCAGATAATTTAGTGGGAAACACATCCAAAAAATCCCTAACAATAGGAATATCCTGTACTGTCTACTCAGTTCGGGTATCGGTCACATAGGCAAGGTAAGCCTCACATCCAACCCGAATCATTCTTAAACCACTCATTAAAGAGATCATTATGGTTGGCATTGCTTGACTAACACCTCGAAGTATTACTCTCGGCTAATTAAGAGATTCAAGAATCACATCTTTAATGTAGCAATTTATCGTAGTCCTTTGTGCAATAAGCCAATCCATACCTAAGATAAGATCTATCTCACTTAACTGCAATACAATCAAATTAGCTTCCAACTCTCCCTGATCAACCTGAACCATGCACCCTTTGCACACTTCTCCAATCACTGTAGTATTACCTATCGATGTACTTACCTCTAAGCCACATTTCAACATTTCCCTCTCACAATGTAGTTTAGATGCTAGATGCGGTGTGATAAATAGATGTGTAGATCCTGGACCTAACAATGCAAATTACACCTTGAGAAAGGGCAATTAGTACATTTGGAAATTTAGGGTGACATACAATTCAATCAATAAAATAGGAGGGAGACAAAATAAGGAAAAAGTAATCTCTAGCATTTAGATTCTTAAATTCAGATTTTCTGCAATTGCAATATTGTGCATTTTTATATTAGTCTTTTAATTTTAATTTAATTTTCTAGATTATTTTCATTTTACAATTTTATTTCTTGAACAAAGTTGAGTCTAAATTAAACAGTGTCTGGGCATCAATCCCTGTAGGATCGATATCTTCTCTGTTTACTACAAGTCATGACCCGTTCACTTGTAGTTTTTTGAGCATAAAACAAGTAGATAGGTTTTACCTTCACTAGCCATAACTAGTATCTAATACCCATATGTTATTATTAGAAACAATATAAATATCCATAAATTGTTGATGTGACTCCAGATAGGCCTTACTGCTTCAGTGACTCTAGATAGGCCTTACTGCTTCAGTCAAACAGCTCCCTCAGATGATAGACTATGGTTTGAGCATCTATAGCCTCATATTGTTTTTGCAATTATGATGACATAGTGGCCAACATTATGCAGCTAGCCATCTTAGTATCATTGAGATGCATTATGTATGCCTTCAAATCACTATCATAAACATCAGCAGCAGGGGGATCGGGAAGTGGTTCTTCTAAAACGTAGCCTAGTTTCTTTGAAATGAGAACTATTTTTAGGTTCCTAAGCTAGTCTAAGAAATTAGGTCCAGTATACTTATTAGCTTCCATAAGTGAGCGTAGGTTCACACTAGTGGTCATTCTGTCGATTCTTGCAACCTTATCTCAAAGAGAGAAAAGGTGTTAGACTGAACATAAATGCATGTCAATTAGGACTTTACTAACATACATTATGGCTCCCACTATTTTCTCTTAAATCCATAACCCTCAATATGAATCTGAAAGAACTTATATAGAAGTTCTCCTAGTGAGTCGATATCTAATATCTCTAGGATTGATCTTGGGTTTGCCCTACAAGCCACCCTAGGTCAATCGGTAGGTATTGGTCATACCAATTGCATTTATAATGCAACTATCAAATCTAGTGCTATCAATTGTTGATGTGTGCAAGAATATTGGGCTATCAACTCTTGATGCATGTACATCTAAGGTACACTACCCAGTTTTGCCTCTGTCCACGTCAACCTTGGGTTTGCCCAACAAATCAACGCTTCTAGTTAAAACCGATCTATTAATCTAAAAACCCTATTTCCACATTTTGAACATATTCGTGTAGAGTAGCTTTGAGTTTGCCCGACAACCCTAACTTTAAAAGAACTCTAGTTCTCACCATATTAATGAAAGGAGTTACTTTTAATATTCTAAGTGAGGGGTTTCAACTTAGGTCTCATCTAACTAGGATGGTCTTGTATATATCACACACACACACACACACACACACATAAAAACACACACACATATAGTTAATATAACTATATGGCATGATATGGGCACCCCATTCATATTAGGCTTATGTCCATAAGCATCCATCATGCAAGCCCACTCATACTCCTAACATGCATGCTCAAATGTATAAAATTAAACACATTAAAATTTGTTGTGACAAGTTATGGATCCTACATTTCAGAAGTTGATTCAACTCTTGAATTGAATTTCTTCCTAAGTGTTATCTCGGCTAAATTTAATCTTGTATGTCATCTCGGTTTAGAATTTAATATTAAACAAATTAAATTAAAATCTTAATTTTAGAAATTAATTTAAAATTAATTCACCTTAAAATTGATTATTTGATATCAAAATTAAACATTTTAATTTTATTTCACATGCCAATTTCTAGTCTTACTAGAAAATAATACTCTACTTAAATTAATTCAAAATTAATTTCCAAAATTTTCAGAACATCAAATCATTACTACATGCATCTCTAGGTCATTTCAAGTTCATCAAAATAATTTTGGAATCATCCAAAACTTATCAAGATAACCGAAATACCATTGAGATGCCAAAAATGACAAATTTGGCAAAAAATTTTCTGGAAATCTTAATTCGAGCAAAATCATTTTGTCATGCTTCATTCATCAAAATAACATATTTTTATCACATAAAAATATTTGTTAAGGCTCTGGAACTGAAACATAAATATACAAAATTATCAAACAAAATAGATCCATCAATTTCTTTAAAACTGACCAGATCTGATTACTATTTGGAAATTTATTAAACAATTTTTAAAAATTCTAAAAAACTTCCAGAGATGTAAACACATTCTAAATATGTTTGTGTAAAATTTCTAGAATGAAAATCCATGAAATACATGTTAAACCTCATCAGTTTAGCCAACCAACAACATATGTTCAGCAAAAAATAGTTTTCCAGCGTATTGTTAGAAATTCGACAATAAATATTTCAATTACATTGAAATCAAATTTCAATCACTAAATCTAAAAACATGTTATGAGCAAATCAATGAAATAAAATCTTCCAAAAAATTTCAATTTTTAATTTCGAATTTTCTAATAACAGAGCCATAGCTATCATAGCCATGCAATCCTATTACACATGAAATAGAAACTACATCTAATAGGCACAAGATGTCTTTGATACCATTGTTGGCTTTCAATTACGCATCATATGTATTACATATCAGAAAATATGTAGTGAAAATAAAACAAAACCTAGAACATACAGAATCAAATATGTGCCATTATATGTAGTAAAAAAACATGAACTTAAGATGTGTACCTTACAAACTCCTTAATTCTTCATTGGCTTCACTTTTTCGGGTTGTTGTAAACCACAACAAACATAGCAGGACATTTATAATTATATCCATATGAAGAGTAGAGCCTGAAACTTCTTAGGAAGAATGGTTAGAACATACGCAAAGTGCTAGCTTTGATGTATGTTCTTGAGAGAATAGTTTAGAGAATAAGTGTGTGTAAGATGAACTCTTCACATTTCTCACTGGTTTTCTTACAATACTATGTAAAAAAATGAGTGAGATTCTGTAAAATTTTGCCCTCCTATAACTCCCGTCATGAAAGAAGGAATAATGGAAATGGCTTAAAACATTTGCTGGAAATCTAGAAACTTTCCAAGCCAGTAGCCATGCAACACTTGCTTTCTTTCATTCCTTTGCAACGTTTCTTACCATGATCATATCGTGACACAATCCCGAAACATTCTCTCATATCTTGGATCACTATCCCAACCCCTTTTACTCATTCTTCGCATCTCCAATGCATATGACCCCTTAGGTTCCCAATTATGTTGGCCACTTGAATTAACACTTAATTCAAGCAAGTTATGAGTGGTATCTAGCAACACATAACTCCCAATTGCCTAGATAGTCAGTGGTCTAACTACGAATCCTTCCATAGACAATGTTTCCGTACAATTCATCCTTTCACATCTATACCCTACTTGGTTTAGAGTATGGTTAAAATGTCAACTCCTACTAGACTGACTATGTAACATCTAGCTCAAGTGATGCTAGTTCTTATCTTTAAGGCTCATTACTCAATTGTATATGTCACTGAAGACTATCTTCATGACATTTTCACTCTTGCCAGAGTTTCCCAAGTAATGACCTCGACAAGAGGTCATAGGTATCATCTCCTTCTATCAGGAGTAGTGAATTCCTTATTAGCTACTCAATTACCTTCAAATACCTCAAGCTGTACCCAATCACCACCCTATGAGCAACCTCTGAGAGACAACAAGGAATGGAGTCAAACTACAGGATTAATATCCAAGATATCCTTGAGCACCTCAAGTCTAAGGATATTTGTGCCATTGCTATGATGAGACTGTCATTGACACTAGAATAGATTATCCATATGATTGTCTTACAGAAGGTCATCCAATGTACTTACTACTCTTAGTAAACATCCACATGTTAACTCTAAAAAACTCATGCTTAAAGCTTATAAGATCTACTGCTTGATCCAATCAAATAGTATAACATGTATTAGTCTATTCAGATTAACAATGTCCCATCTCATTAATCCTATGACTATGGATAATTTAGATACTAACATAATTACACATGATAAGAATCTCATTATTATGATCTCATCACGATTTCCTTCATGCTATGTAATGTATCAATGACTTCATTAATTCCATTTAAGATCATTATCAATTCATAATGAACATGAACATCAAATTAACAAAAATTCCTTTTATTAATCATAAAGATTTATACAATAAGTGCTAAAGGTGATTGGCTTTAGAGCACTTCTCTGCCAAAAGGAAAGAAACCTCAAAATGAGAAGAATATGATGGAAGGAACTGTAGAAAATGATAGTATCTTAAATTCTTTAAATTATAAAATTCGTACTGATTCTTTGTAAGAATTTTTTTTATAAGCTACATAAATGACAAACCTTACAATACTTTGTAGGAATTTAATCAACAAAGTGCATAAAAGGTTAGCACTCTAAAAGAAGGACGTATAAAGAAGGAAGATGACCAAGTGCCATAGAGAATAAGGAAGACATAGGCAAAAGGTGATTCAAAGATTCATAAAAGATGGCTTTATATAGAACATCCACTACCCCTACTAAAGGAGGCCACATACCTACCACTTCTTCAATTTTCAAAATTTAAGAAAAAAATCAAACTAGATGACTCCAAAGAAGTGTATGGTGGGAGACAACCCACCAAAAGTTTAAGAACAATAGGTTTTTATTCAAAAAATTTTAATTAGAGATAATTTATTTGTATTTTTTAAATTAGTTTACTTGATTAGGGTTTAGAGTGTTTAAATATCTTTTAAGTAAAAATCACCTCGAAATATAATTAGTGATTTTTTTCTAATTTTAGGAATTAAAGGAAGTAAATTTATTTTTAAGGATAAAAAAAGGACAAGTTATGTAAAGAGGTGAAAAAGACCTATTAGAAACCCTCAAAACCAATGTTTTAAAAATTGAACCGGAAGTTAAACTAGTAAGACAGGAGGTTTAAGGTTTAAAAGGTTCAACTAATATTAGACTTTTACAAAATCAGCTAAATATTAACTAAAATTAAAGAATTTGAAATATGATTGAAAGAGATTCCTTGCCTATCAAATAATTTAAAGTTTAACTAAAAAAGAATGTTAAATGAAAATTAATTGATTTATTTTAGTTTATAAGAACTTAGTAATTTACTAAAATTGACAAATTTTAACAAAAAAAGATATTAAAGTAAATCGAACTGAAAAGTTGAAAATTGGACTAGAAAGTTAGGTGGTTCAAGGTTTTCATGGTTGAATCAACTGAACCGGTTGAGATTTTTAGTCATTGCTCAAAACCATTTATATATTAAAGTTATCTATTAAATATATTATAGGATACTCTTATGTCCTATCCCATATCTTTATAAATATTTGCGTCATGTTTCAGGAAAGATAAATGGCTTTGTATTTTATTTTATACTGGACTAAGGGAAATAAAGCCTAGGACATGCCTATTTTTTCAAAATTTCAGACATATACATATCCTCAGTTGAGTCTTAAAATGTGTCCTATGAAATTTATAATCCCTCTTTTATTCATGGCCTCCTTAAAACCCCAACTTTTGACATTCTTGCCAAGGCTTTTTTTTTCATATCTTCACTTATACACACTTGGAGACTATATGGAAACTTTTCCCAAACAAATTTTTTACCTACCTAACCCATTTTCACTAGAATTAACTAACTTCCTTCACTCAAAATTCTGTCTTCATAAAGTTAGGTAAAATTTTGCAATATTTTGGAAATTGTTTTGCAATTTTAGAGATTTGAAGTTGATTTTTTTAGTAGGTAATCACCAAATAACAAGAATGAGTTTCACATAAAACCATAAGGAAAAGGATGGTCCAAGCATATCATGGTGGTTCTAGTAATTTCTAAAAAGCTAATGGTCCATCCTAAAATGAACATCCAATGTTTTTATCAAGATTTACCTATTTGGAACAATTTGTCCTCACAAAACTTGTCCATTTGAATCCAATTAGGGTACTAGTTGGTTAGGATTAGAGGAAATAGGCAAAGAATAGGATGATAGGTAACTTATGGATGATGCAAAAAGAAAAAACACCATTCTTCATAACAATAGAACATTCATATATGGAATAAAATTTGGTAATATTGCCTATATTTGAAATGGTTAGGTATGTAAGGTGGGAAAATAGGATGAGTTTCAGTTTAGGGTAGGTGGGAGAATAATATAGTTATTAATGATAGAATTTAGGATATATGTGGTTTTTGTACACTTGAATGAATAGAAGAAGAGTCCTACAAGAAATCTATGGTTAATTTCCGTGTTAAGCAACTACCTTTAACCTGAAGAAGGTTTTAGGATTCTATTTTAAGAGAAGATGCTAAGCATGACTCTACTAAGACTAAGAGTATCTATATATCTCTCCATCCTTGCCCTATTTTCTTATCGTACTTACGTATATGGTAGTTACACAAATGGCCCTCAAAGATCTCTTTTATTTGTGATTTATAGTAGAGCACTAATCATACAGATTAGAATATTATTTTATGTTGTATTTGGAGAAAATGGATAATAAAATGAAAGGGGCATTTTGGTGGAACATATTTATGATCTTAGCAAAGAACTTAGGTGTTTGTCACTCTTCTATGATAGACACAAGGATGTGTTATATTCTACGTAGAACATGAGATGATAAGGTATATAAGATTGGTTAAGAAGATTATGAGAGCATTTTTTTGGAAAATTAATAAAATTTTATTAACTTTAGCAAAATCTGTAACATTAAAATGAGATACAATTTCTATCTACCCTTCAACTTGCAATGTAATTAAAACTACAAGATTGATCCCAAAGGTCAATACAATACATTACAACATCCATGTTGATAGTTGTGATTTGCATTATGTTTTAGGGTTCAACTTGATAGGTATTTAATATTAATTTGAGTGTTTAGTGTGTATTTAGGTTTTAATTGTGTTAGTTTATATGTTTAAGTGTTTTTAGGATGAGTCTTTGAGCTTAAATGTTATGTTTTTGAGGCACCTTGATGTGTTTGTTAATATTTCAAAGTCAACGGTAAAGAACAGAGAAGTTTTGAAGACTTTTAGGTCGAAACCATGACCACAGTCGTGGCACAATAGGCCACGATTGTGACAGAAAGATGTGAGCCACTATGATCCAGGCCACGATCGTGACACCTTGGTCACAATCATGTCAGAGATGTTAGGCCTTGAATTTTTGTTTATTTTAGTAAACATGATTTGAATGAATTCTGGTATTGTTAGATAAATTATTTTTGATTGAGGTTAA
>JANQAP020161948.1:23444-37757 GCA_026874005.2 Erythroxylum coriaceum | reverse complement strand
GACAGATAATGGTTTGAAATTTTGTGGAGGTGAATTCAATGAATTTTGCAAGAATGAAGGAATTGCTCGGCATCACAATGTTAG
Source organism: Erythroxylum coriaceum (assembly GCA_026874005.2). Classification (NCBI taxonomy): domain Eukaryota; kingdom Viridiplantae; phylum Streptophyta; class Magnoliopsida; order Malpighiales; family Erythroxylaceae; genus Erythroxylum; species Erythroxylum coriaceum. Next base: position 37,673 of record JANQAP020161948.1, on the reverse strand, counting down.
AATGACTCCGCAACAAAATAGAGTCGTTGACCGCATGAACCGAACTCTTTTGGAAAGGGCTCGGTGTATGATCTCTAATACGAGGTTGACACTTAATTTTTGGGCAGAAACCATTGCTACAGCTTGCTACATTGTCAACCGCTCTCATTGTGCTCCTCTTAATTTCAAGACTCTAGAGGAAGTTTGGTCAGGTACTCCTGTTGATTATTCTACTTTAAGAATATTTAGGTGTCCAGCATATATGCATGTAAATGAGGGAAAGTTAGAGCCTAGGGCTAAGAAATATATTTTCCATGGTTATGTTTCAGGGGCAAAAGGATATCATTTGTGGTGTCCTGATCCTAAGTCACCTAAATTTATAATTAGTAGGGATGTTACATTTGATGAGTCCTCTATGTTGTATCCTAGAAAAGAGTCTTGCAAACCTATAATTTAGAAAAAGAGGATAGTACACAGAAACATGTGGAGTTAGAGATTGGTAGTTTAGGTCCTTCATAAATGTCTTCTACACATCAGATCGATCAAGTTAATGAACCAGATCCTGATCATGTTCAAGATGAATCAATAGAAGAAGAACATTCCATAGCCAAAGACAGACCAAGACAGGAGATTCGATCAACACAGAGGTATGCAAATTTAGTTGCATATGCATTATTACTAGCATAGGAAATAAGTGGAAACGGTGAACCTTCCATATATACGGAGGCAATTTCAAGTACTGATGCTGATAAGTGGGTAGTGGCTATGAACGAAGAAATGGAATCTCTGCATAAGAATGACACTTGGGCTCTGGTGAAGCCGCCAAAGGGTAAGAAAATTGTTGGTTGCAAATAGGTCTTCAAAAGAAAAGAAAGTACTTCAGGTGTTGAAAATGCAAGGTATAAGGCACGTTTAGTTACAAAGGGCTACAGTCAGGTACAAGGTGTTAATTTTAATGATATTTTCTCACCAGTGGAGAAACATAGCTCTATTCGTCTATTACTTGCATTGGTTGCCATGTTTGATATGGACTTAGAACAACTTGACGTCAAGACAGCATTCCTGCATGGCGAATTAGATGAGCAGATTTATATGAAACAACTTGAAGGTTTTGAAGTTGCAGGAAAGGAAGACCAGGTGTGTTTGTTGAAGAAATCCTTGTATGGATTGAAGCAGTCTCCAAGACAATGGTACAGGAGGTTTGATTCATTTATGTTGGGTCATAATTTCTCCAGAAGCATGTATGATAATTGTGTTTACTTCTGGAAGTTAGATGACGGCTTATTTATCTATTTGTTATTATATGTTGATGATATGCTCATTGCTGCCAAGAATGCCACAGATATTCACCATTTAAAGGCCTTATTACATGATAAATTTGAGATAAAAGATTTGGGAGCAGTAAAGAAAATTAGTGGCATGGAGATAAGACGTGATCGAGAAGTTGGTAAATTATTCTTAACCTAGGAGAATTATCTCAATAAAGTTTTGGAAATATTTGACATGCAAGATGTCAAAACAGTTAGTACTCCTCTTGCTAGTCATTTTAAACTATCTGCTGCTCAATCACCACAGTCACTGGAAGAGGAAGCTTATATGGCACGTGTTCCTTATTCTAGTGCCATTGGTAGTATTATGTATGCAATAGTATGTACTCGTCCCGATATTTCACAAGCTGTTAGTGTCATTAGCAAATATATGGCTAATCTTGGCAAAGAACATTGGCAGGTTGTGAAATGGATTCTTAGATACTTGAAGGCACTTCAAACTTTTATTTGGAGTTTGGTAGAACCAGCAACACTTTGGTTGGTTTTGTAGATTCAGATTATACCGGTGATCTCGACAGACGCAGGTCTCTGACAAGTTATGTATTTTGCATTGGAGGTTGTGCCGTTAGCTGGAAAGCTACTCTACAACATGTGGTAGCTTTATCTACTATTGAAGCAGAATATATGGCGGTTACTGAGGCTATCAACGAAGCATTATGATTGAGAGGTTTATTCGGCGAGTTATCTCTACATCAAGGGGTTACTATTGTTTATTGTGACAGTCAGAGTGCTATTCGTTTGACGAAAGACTAGATGTATCATAAGAGGACAAAACATATTGATGTGAAGTATCATTCATTCAAGATACTATTACAGAGAAGAAGGTCCTTATTCAGAAAATCAACACTAATGACAATCCTACTGACATGTTTACGAAGGCTCTTCCAGTTTACAAGTTCAAGTAGTGCTTGGACTTGATTGGTGTTTATAGTTGATGATATAGCCCTTTGAGGCATTACCGGAGAAAGTGGAGCAGATCACTAATTATTCGGGACTAAGTCAAGATGGAGATTTGTTGCATGCCTTGGCCCCTCCAATAAGTCAAAAATTGCTAGCTATTGGTTGCATGCTTTGGCCTCCTCCACTAAGTCAAAATAGATGGCCACCGTTTGGACTTTTTTTTTTGGCCATATTAGGCCAAAATCTTAAAGCATGATTTTGGTAAGATTTTCATGAACGAAGATTGTGGAGAGATTGAAGAAATTTGACAAAGTCCTTTTGGACAGAAGTTTGGGATTTTCCCTATAAATAGAGAAGTTTACAGAAGCTCTAAACACACTAACAAAAACAAACCAATCCTTCCATTATTTCTTCAGTCCTTTCTGTATATTTGATGAGGTTTTAAAAGCTTTTTGTTCCAGCCTTTGTACTTGTATGCATTCTCTATATATTTACTAAAATTGCTCACCCTCCGGCCGTGAATGTAGGTCACATTGACCGAACCACGTAAATTCTTATGTTCTGTCCCATTTATTTTGCCTCTTCTTTATCTTTCGTTATTAAGATTCGGGCTATTAAATTCAACCGGTATCCGATCCAGAGGGCTTTTTTCTCTAACATTATTCAATTCAAAACGAAACAGAAGTATATATACCCTGCAATTTTAAAAATATAAAACACACAAGTTATTTTGCAGTACCTGTACCCGGAACCATAAAATATATAAGTTTATCCCATGCTTATATTTACATACGACTTAAATTATGGAAAATGGAAGCATAAGAAAGTAAATCAGGATTTTGCAGAAAGTTGTCCATATCGGTCTTGGGCAAACCCACCCAAGCCTCCATTCCCTTACCATCGGCGGCATTTATGAAGAAAACGCCATTATCAGGAGTGATGGGAGAGGCAGTCCATGCGGGTTTTCCCCATCCAAAATCAAAACCCTTTTCATATGATGGGAAGCTTAGCCAGCTCATGATAAATATCCGGTGGCTTTTATTATTCTTCCTCAATAGCCCAATTTCGTCAGCTATGCGTTTGAATTCGTTAAGATAGATATATGCCTCTCCTCCGTCCCTCATTTTCATGACAGATTCACCAAGCCTCGACGCGAGCTCATTATAGTTCTTTCCATTAGAGGAGGATTCATGTGCCGCGCATGCACTTGTCCACGTGATCAAATTCCCTATGTATTTTTTGGCTGAAGATATGTTCAAACTCATTCGCAAATCGACTGGAGATAATGAGACATGATCGGTAATAGTATCATCTCTTTTGTTAGCTGCAGCCATATAAGCGCCCCAAATTAATGCTCCTAAAGCCTCATAACGTGTTGGATATCGACCACTACTGCCAATTCTTTGTCGAAGAGCAGCTATCTTTGAGGCCTCAAATACCAACCTCTTCGTTACCTTACTTTCTGTTTTATCTTGTTTCGTTACAATTGTTTCAGAGTTTTTGCCTGAGATTGTCCATGGTGAGAAGTCGGGTGCCTCCGATTGAGGAAATAGAGACGTGAAATCGAAAGTGAAGTCATCCATATGATAGCTTGCCTCCCTGCCACGAGTAATAGTAGCCCATGTCTTGAGGAAGGCCGAAAGAGATGATACATCGCCAAGTTTATGGTTAAGAGAAACACCAATAGCCATGCCACCGCCTCGGAAATGGTTGATTTGGATAACTAGAAGCTCTTCATCTGAGGACACACGTAGTAGAAGTTGTTGCAGCTGTTTTATCTCGGCTTGCCTCATAACCTTTGACATCTCCCACTCTGCATGGGCTTCCGTGAAAGCTGCACCATCGTCACTGCAAATTACGTAGGAATTGTTTCTAACTCGTCCAGCAAAAGGATAAAAGATAGTTAATGTTTTTGCCAAAGACGTCTTCAAGTGTCGAGTTATTTCATTGGAGCTTTGGCCAGATGTGGAGAAAAAAAGAAGAACTTGTACATGATGTTTAGGCGTGAGATGATCAAAAATGGAGAATTTATGGATTTTCAGGTGATTTGGTGTTGCAGAAGAAGGCTTAATAGTACCTTTTGAAATTATCTCAACCTTCATCTCCATATCTATGCCTTTGATGATCTCCATATCTCTCTCTATCTATTAATTACACCCTGTCGGAGCGCAAGGCAAGCGTACTTAGCTTGCATATATAATAACAAGAAATGTTCGATCGAATATCGTCTAAATCTTTTATCGTTATTTTCTGTTTCTCGTGCTCTATAGTTTAAGTGTTTAACAATTATTTAGTTCATATTTGATTCCTTGCAATTCATGCTACAGTATTTTTCACATTTTTTATAAAGTTGGACAACATTTAATTACATTTTTAGCTTTTCAATAATTTATTAGTTAATTTGCGTAATTTAATCCAGATAAAGATAATAAACTAGCTCAATAAATGATTTAAGTCAGTAGGTCGAAGTCCAGTAGAAAATAGATCCCGATCAGTATAGACCAGACCCATATCAGGCTTGTGATAGGAAAGCCCGATATGGATGCTATATATAAAAGTTAAGGTTTCCTATAGTTGCTCATGTCATTTGAAAGCATAAGGATTATCTGATCCATTAAGAGAGCTTACGTATTGAGAAAACTGTAGAAAAGCTTTACCGCGTCCCGGTGAGCAATTTCTGTGAAGGTAGTAGTGGATTCGCGTTCGTAACGGCTTCAAAAAACTCATTTAAAGTTATGGAACTAAAATCAGTTTTTTTCCACATTTCTTTCTTTATTACCCTTTTACGTTCGATCTGGGATACATAACTAAAGTCTCGTTTTATGTTACACGTAGTATCAAAGAGGGGACATGATCGAGTGGTTAAAAACGAAGATTTTTCGGTTTTTCTCAATAAGATTCTTAGATAGTTAACCTCTGTTTCTCAGTTTTTCTTGCTTTTTCATGCATGAAATTGGTATAAATGTACTTAGTCTTGAGAAACGGGGTGAAAACGAGCCTAAGAACGCTATCAAAGCGGTGACGTGATAGGGTGGTTAAAAATGAAAATTTTTCAGTTTTCTTCGTAAGGTTCTTAGAGAGTTAATTTCTATTTCTCGGTTTTTTCTTGCCTTTTCATGCATGAAATTTGTATAAACGTGCTTAGCCTTAAGAAACAGGTAAAAACAAGCTTAAGAACGTGAAAATCAGACTCGAAACTCGCCAGAAATGGCCATTTTCTAGCGAGGGGTTGCCTCACCATCGAGCGAATGTCTGCGGGATGGCGACGCGTCTGGCTCATGTGTTTCATAGGCCAGATATATGGCACGGAACTGACCAGAAGTGTGTTTGGCGTCTGTTGGTGCATAGCCGCCCTTGCAAGACATGCTTCAGACACGTTCCCCCTGCGTCTGACGCTAGCATGTGTCCAATAAGTGCCCCTTGCGCGAACGTATGTCTGACATCTCTGTGACATCAGCAAATTAAAAAAAAAACAAAATAGATTTCCCGTAAGGGTGCCCCCGGGTATTTTGGGTTAGTTTCTAGGTTCGAGAAATTCATAAATGGAGTTTTTCCATTTTCTAGACTTATTACATTAGTAATAAATTAAAGTTTAACTCTAGAAAAAGGAATTAAGGCATTCTGAAGTCGGTTTCGAGTAAATTTTCATGCTTAAGACATCACATGAGGGAGATACTTCAACTTTTTGTGTCTCAGGTCTCATGTTTAGTGTTCGGGATCGTATAATAGTCACTCGTTAAAGGAATTAAGACATTCTAAAGCTATTTTTGAGAATTTTTATGTAACGAACTTGCCATAAGGGAGATACATGAGATTTTCATGTCTCGAGCGCTCGGTTCAGTATTCGGTGACACACGATAATCACTTTAATGGGATTTTTCCATTACAAAAGTCTTAATTAAAGTTTTTAGAGAATGTCTTCAACACTAGTGTGTGTCAATGAGACTATACATTCAGGTTTTTGAATTTACTGATATTACATTGCCATATACCATATGCCCACAAAGAATGTGAGGATAGCATAAAGATGTATCCCCTATGTTTGTGGACCTTTTGAGTGCTGATAAGGATGTAGTCACTAAAGTGGCCTTTCAAGTCAATATTTTTTAATTGTTCTGCTTACATGTTAGAGGATGTCTCTAGTCTTATGTTTGGTTATTCTGTCCAAAGGTATTGGTCTTACATAAGATTTTAAGATGTGCATAAAGGTAATAGATGGAGGAAAGTTGTTGCTCAAGTGATCTATTCACCTAAACGTGGTAGTGTCATGAGATTTTATGCTTTGTACTCTGATCGCTTTTATGTGAAGGTCTGGAGGTTTAGTTTCATATATTATGTATTCAGCCCACAGGTGTTTCATAATATGTGTGACTAGATTCTTGGTACAGATACTATTTAATAGCTTTAAGTATCACTGTTGTCCTACATTTGTGCTGATCTAAACATTGTCATTTTATAGTCACCTTTCTGGTTAACAATATCAACGTCACCATTGAAACCCTGATCAGTTTCAATATGAGGAAGTGGACAGATGATGTATTGAATGGTATGGAAATAGCTGAAATTGATATGGTCATACGGATGAATAGGCCATCTCTATCTATATCTATGAGCTCGAGAGAAGCAGCTTATGCAGCCTGGATCGGTCTAATAGATTGTGATGCATAATCGTTAAGAGATCCATACCTGACCATCTGCTTAGTGAACTTATAGACATAGACATAGCGAAGGAGTTTCTTGGTAATGTCTCCCAAAGGTACATAGTCTCACATAATGTTGAAATGAGTGCCTTGATAAAGTAATTATTCTCGATGAGGTCTACGGAAGAAGGGGGAGTAATGGAGTACATATTAAGAATGATCCATCTTTATAGTAGACTGAATATGCTGAATATTCCTCTTCCTGATGTCTTCATAGTTCACTAAACTCTAAATACACTCCCTCTAAAGTTTAGTAATTTGGTGATGACATATTATTCGCTGGATGAGGAATGGGACTTCAATGCTTTGATTTCCCATTGTATTACTGAGGAGGAGAAAATCAAGCTTACTACTGCTACAGCCCTCGAAGCAACTAAAGGGAAGGAAAAGATGAAACCTGTTAAGTTCAAAGGTAGAAAGTCAAAATCTTCTCCACATGCTGATGCTGATTAATCTAGTGTTGGTAAAGGCCCTACGAACATAAAGAAGCCATAAGCATAAGGCCTAGAAGGAAAGATTGAGACCATCAGGTAACTCCTTAGCTTATCAATTTATGAATCTAATTTGCGATAGTCGCAATAAGTACTTGGTGACTGTAAAGTGGAGCATCTGATTATGGAGCTTTTATGATGCAAGGGTACATATCCAGGATAGAACCAAATAAGGGGAAAGAGGAACTGATGTTTGACAGCAATGAAGAAGCGAATGTCATATCTATAGGGGATATACGTACCGAACTTTGCTGCAAGATTCATTTTGGTTTTACACGACACATTTTATATGTAATCTTAGTATCAAGTTTTGAGCAAAAAAGGTTAACATTTTGTAATTAATGCTTCTGTTATACAGTTGTTATTTAATGCAAAACATAATGATATAACTTTCTTGTCATATGGTTTGTATAGAATGTGTCTTACCCCAAATTAGATATATGCTTCTTCGTATCTTGCCAAACAAGTCAAGAAAGAAGAACCCTAATGAATGATAAGTCATATATAGTGTGACATAAAATTTTACGCCACATTTCCAGAGCTAAGGTTGAGAGATTAATTAAGGGAAACATTTCTCAATTCTAGATTATAATGATCTTGAAAAATGTGCTGATTGTTGCAGGGGTAATTGACTGAAATAAGGGTAAAGAGGTCAACTTGTGCTTCTAACTTGTTGAGTTTGATACATACGGACATAAAAATACCTTATACAGCTGCATTGTGCAATTATAAATGTATTATGACTTTTGTTGATGATTATTCCCATAACAGCTTATGTGTTCTTACTTAAAGACTGAAGGTTAAGAACTGATTGGGAAAATTCATCAAGATAGTCAGATCTGACCGTGGAGGAGAGTATCATGGCAAATATGGTGTTTCAGGACATGAAAATGTCCATTTACCAGATATTTGGAATCAGTTAGAATAGTGACTTGGTTCACTATGCCGGGTAGTCCAGAGCAAAATGGTGTGTTGCTGAAAGATGTAACTGCACCCTAAAGGATATGAAAAAGTCAATATAGAACATGACTAATCTACTTGATTATCTAGAAGTGTGAAAACCCAGCCTTGCACACATTTGTGTATGGGACTGCCCTGCTAGGGTAGTGTAATCCTTATAAAAATAAATTGCATGCTTGTTCTGCTCATTGCTATTTAGTAAGATATCTTAACCACTCGAAAAGCTACAAATTTTACTGTAAAGAAGGAGGACCCGAATAGTGGAATAATAAATAGCTAAGGTTCTAGAATACGATGTCTATGATGATGGTAAGCCCTTTGACCCTTTAGATGATAGCAGGGTGGATATTACAGTTATTATGTACCCGCTACTCATACAGTTAGATCTGGTGGATCTAGGTCTTAGTACCGTGCCTGTACAGGAACAGGAACTTATACCTGTACACATAGAGGTTCCTGGGGGTATAATAGCTGCGTAAATCTACTAGAGTGAGATGACCTGCCATCCCATCTGGATATATAGTTTATTTGTTGAACAAGAATATGATGTTAGACATGTTGCGGATCCAGTTACTTATAAAAAAGTTGTTTCTGGGCTTAATGCTAATTTGTGGTGGGATGCAAGGAATGACGAGATCTAATCCATAAAACATAGTAAGGTCAGGGAGCTAGTTAATTTGTAGCATAATTGCAAACTCGTCAGTTGTAAATAAGTTTTAAGACCTAAAGGATTTCGAGATAAAGTTCAGCGGTTTATGGGCTCGCTTAGTTGCCATATGGTTTGCTCAGGGAGAAAGGTTGACTTTAATGTTACCTTTTCTCTCGTATCCTCATAGGATACATTTTGAGTGATTATGGCAATTGTAGCTCATAATGATAGAGAGTTACATCAGATGACTGTCAAAACTGCTCTCTTGAATAAGGACCCTTATGAAGAGGTCTATATGTAGTACAACCTGAAGGATTTAAAGATCTATATAGAATTGACATGGTTTATACATTAAGCACATCAATATATAGTTTACATCAAACCTCAGAAAAGCGATGCCTTACATTTAATGAGGTTGTGACCTCTTTCAGCTTCGTGAAAGATAAAGTTAAAAAGATGTGTGTATCACGGGGTCAAGGGGAGCAAAATTATCTTCCTATTGTTATATGTGGATGATATATTGCTCATATTGAATAACTTGACCATATTGTATAAGGTTAAACAAATTTTGGCCAAACATTTCAACATGAAGAACCATAGTAAAGCATCTTATGTCCTAGGTATGCAGATTTACCAGGACAGATCTCAACACTTATCAGACCTCTCATAGAGTGCATACATTAAGCGAGTACTACAAAGGTTTAATATAGTTAAAATAAACCTATTGTAGTACCAATCTCTCATAGTGAGAGATTATCTTTGGCACAGTATCCAAATAATAAAGTAAAAAGAGAGGCTATGAGGAATGTTCCATAATCCAGTACGGTTGATAGCCTAATGTATGCTCGGGTACGTACTAAGTGGGACATTGCATTTACTATTAGACTGTTTGGTCAATATCTGGTTAACCCAGGTATAGACCATTCGAATACAGTTATGCGAGTTTTGAGATACATAAAGAGAACCAAGGATTATATGTTGACATATAGAAAAGTCAATAGTCTAAACCTCATAGGGAATTCAGATTTAGATTTTAGCTATATGTTCGGATGATCGAAAGTCTACTTAAGGTTACATTTTTATGTTTGCAAATGGTACAATGTCATAAAAGAGTGTCAAGTAGACACGTGTGACTTCTTCAACTATGCATGTTATGGAACTGCTTCACAAACGGTTTGGCTTAGAAACTTGATTTCTGAGTTGACTGTGGTTGATTGAGTGGTTAGACTCATTCGGTTGTACTATGATAATCTTGTTACTGTGTTGTCTAAAAATAACAATAAGAACATCACAGGTTCTATGCATTTGAGGGTCAAATTCTTGACCATAAAGGATTTGATGCGAAAATGTGACATTAAGGTTTGGAGCATTTAAGAACTGAGAAATATTAGTCGATCCTTTAACTAAAGGACTTCACACACTTGTGATTGTGAAACAAGTATATAGTATAGGTGTTTTTTAAGTCTATATACACTGTTAGTTAGGGGATAATTATGTGTGCTCCATGTACATTTATACATTTGATATATTATGACGGTATGGTGGTTTATTAATAAAAACGATCATCATTTATCCTCAGTAATACGTGTTATCGTACATTGCCATAATATGTGTGAAAGTAGATTTGTGTCAATCCTAAGCATTTAAGGTTATTGGGCATACATACAGATTGACCTTGAGTTTATGTCATTTAGACGGTACAGTTTTACAACATATCCATAAATTTTGACATGACATAGGGGGATATATGTTTTCAATCCTATAAAGGTTCTCTAATGCAGTTTAACATTTAGTTGGAGAATATAAAGGTTTTCTTTGATACAGTTTAGCATTTGGTGGGAGGAAACAAAATTTCTCTAATGTTGTTTAGCATTCGGTTAGAGAAAATAAGATTTTTCTAATGCAATTTTGCATAAAGTTTAGAGAAATCAAGACCTACAAATGAAGATGATATAACTTAGATGATACGGATATCATCTTAGTTTGTTACATTCCATTTTCCCATTCATGTTAGTGAAATATTAGATATGCGTAATTGTATTGGATATGTGTCACACATGACACATGTATTTGATACTTTTCAGTATCGAAACCGTTGCAGGACGGAATGATGGACTTTCGTTATCTTTGGATCAAATGTTTAATTTTTAAAACCTAGTCGATTAATACAGTGTCGTAGCTTAACCGATTTTTTAAACTATTTTAAACTTAAATCAATACTGCAATGAAGTATTGTCCAAGGGAGAGAATGTTGGATATTTTTGACATTTCGCATAAAGTTGGGCAATATTTAATTGCATTTTTTGGTTTTTTAAAAAATTATCAGTTAAGTTACGTAATTTGATTCGGATAAAGATAACAAAGCGACCCAATAAATGATCCAAGTCAATGGGTCAAAGTCCAGGTAAAAAATAGATCTTGATCAGTGTGGACCCAACCCATATCGGGCCTACGATAGGGAAGCCCGATATGAATATTATATTATAGAAGTTAAGATCTCTTGCAGTTGCTCATGTCATTCGTAAGCATAAGATTCTCTGATCCGTTAAGAGGGCTTACATTTTGAAAAAAATTATAGAAAGGCTTTACTGCGTCTTGGTTAGCAATTCCCATAAAGACGGCGGTAGATTCGCGTTCGTTTGAAATTATGGAACTAAAGTCAGATATTTTTCGCATTTCTTCATTTATTTCCCTTCACATTTATGCAACTAAGGCTAGTTACATGTTAAAATTACAGCTTTGAAATTGAAATTAAAAGAAAATACAAGATTGGGTCCTATAGTTCAACGTGCATAAAAACATTGTCTTCCACCACGATGCAAATCCTAGTGAAGATTCTTCCTGATTTCATATGAAAATAATAAAAATATTCTTTAGATCGTCAAGATCATGTTCTGTTATTATTTATGGAGATCTGGCTCATCCTGCATCGTCAAGATCATGTTCTGTTATTATTTATGGAAATCTGGCTCATCCTGTACCTTTCATCAATTATAAATCAATTACAAGCGTTCACGTTCTGAAACCTTTCTGTACCAAAGATGACTTAATCTTCTATTTGAAACGTGAGGCCAAACTCATTAATTTTGTTTTTACTTTTAATTTGAATCAAATTGCATAATTTTAAAATAATTCAGAATTCTATTTTGCAATTGTAATTTATCAAAGGAGACTGAAAGACAGTCTACAACCATGGAATCCTGTCATGCAGCTAATATACCATTTTAATTGAAAACCCATCCCTACATAATGGACAGGTGTCTCCTGTCCATTACATACACTATTTATATAGTTATGAACTTATCTAATGGATTCGCCAGTAAATTATATATCTACAATAAATTTATTTAAAAAGATAAATTATATGGTGAAACAGTAAATAAATAATCTCTCTTTAGAAATAAAATCTATAGTTGAATCCTTGGTATTTCAAATAAGATTTCATAATTTATAAAATATTTTATTAGTTGTGAGATAAATGTAATATCTCATAAAATTAAAACATTTAACGGATGAAATGTTGTTTCAACTCAAAACCATTGTCAAATCTTATCATAAAAACCATGGAAATTCTTATTATCAATAAGTCGTCGTTCATATCTGATTGTGCAGACTAGACTAGACTAGACTAGACTCTAGAGACCAAAAGGAACGAAATGATAATAAAAAAGTTTGATAAATTATAATCGTCAACCATAAATTATAATTTATCAAATGAAATACTTCAGTTTTGAAATGGGTTTTAAACTTTCATCTTCAAAGACTTGGACTTTGAGTACCAGAATCACCAAGGTAAAGTCTTGAACCCAAATCCTTTCACCTTCGCATAATCCTGGTCTTCCCATGTTATTAAATTCAGAAAACACGCTCTTCCTCTCTCCTCTCCTGTCATCTTTGTGGGTAATAAGAGGTATTTTCCTGTTACTCATCATCTAACCTATTGTTTCAATTCTTTTCATCTTTTTGTGGCCTTTTGGCTTGCGATTTTGCTGGGTAATTCACCTGACGTTCGTTTAATTAATTGAGCTTCTTTTTATGTCCCGTAAGCTATCAGCAATGGATTTTCCGTTGCCTATGGAGAAAGCATCTCTTGGACCCTATCCCACCGAGTAATGTTATCTTTTTTATTTAATAAACTGCAGTTTACATCTCCTTTTTCATTTGGTCATTTCTGTAATTTCTTCTTAAATATTAAACAAAAACTGAGAGAACAGGGATGCAAATAAAGTGAGAGTAGTTCTTGTCGCTACTGGAAGCTTCAACCCACCTACTTTTATGCACCTGCGTATGTTTGGTAAAGTTATTGCTTCCCTTTTGCTTTTACTCGGTTGTGGTTATAATGTTAATGATTGAATTTCTATATGTTTACACTTCAATTTTCAAGCTGTCCCTCTCTTAAGAAATACAAGTTGCACATATATATGTTTAATTGTTAAGGGTTCTGCTTTGACATTGGCTTTTAATTTACCCACACAAACGGATTTATTCCCGTTTAAGTTCTTCATTTGTTTTCTTGTTTAAACTTCGTTCATTAGAGCTAGCAAGGGATGCACTTCATTCGGAGGGTTACGATGTTATTTCAGCCTACATTTCACCTGTTAATGATGCTTACAGGAAACAGGTAAATTGGCAAGTTGTTTTTCTTCCATTATGCTCATTGTCGATGCTTTTTGGATTTAACTTATAGCACAGTGGAGAAAAGTTATGATATTAATGGACTAATTTGATTTTCTGTTCTTATTTGAATGGCTAAGCAAGGAAGTGAACTGTATGTTTATTCTTGATAGGGACTTGTATCTGGGCAGCACCGACTGCATATGTGTAATTTGGCATGCGAAAGTTCTGATTTTGTAATGGTTGATTCTTGGGAGGTATTTCATTCTTTTCTTTCGGAACTTTGAGGGGGATGTTTCTCAATTGTTTCATGTTGGTTCATTCAGCTATTTCTCTATGCTTGTTGAGTGGTATTGAAGGGTTGGTAAGCAGTTTCGTATTTTAAAAAGTGAACTTATTTACTATGTTAACCATTGTTGTAGGCAAACCAAAGTAGCTATCAGAGAACTTTGACTATTTTGAAAAGGATTGAAAGCTATTTCATTGGTGATCTGAAGATGCCCAAGGGTAATGTTTGTTATTATGTTTGTAATTGTCTCGTAATAAATAGGAAAAAGATCTTCTATCCAAGGATGTTAAGAGCATGGCTACTAAATTGTTTTCCTTAT
>JANQAP020161948.1:3040-21798 GCA_026874005.2 Erythroxylum coriaceum | reverse complement strand
TACAAGTATTTTGCTGGATTTGCACTCTTTCAAAATATGATTCTACCGTGAGGATGAACAGGTTTCTTGTTCTATCTTGTGGTCCGTCTGGACATTTATAGATGGAAACATTTGCCAATATGACAAAAATAAGATAATAACCATTATTCGAGGCTTGGTAAAGCAACATCCTGGTTTTTACCGAACCACAACGCCCTGTCAAGTCATCTTATGTCAACACTCTAATTCTTCTGTAAATTAAAACTGGTTTAATTTTGCAGAAGCGGAAAAGCATTACCTTGTATGTATGTACTGAATGAGTGATGTTTCCATCCACAGTTGCAGGCAATGACAGCTTTGTTGGGTTTCTTTAAATTTCTAAGGCGAACCACCGGACATGCAAAACCATAATTGTGGCTTGTTTTATTTACTCGTTTCCTAAGGTGTCTGAGCTTACAAATCATCGTCAAGTCAATTCATAAGGGTTACCAGAAACCAGATATAGCCACTTCAAAAGTCCAAATTTTTTAAGTGCATAAAATCAAATTTCTTGCTACCTACAAATATCAATAAATAAAGAGTTACGTTTAATAGAAATTACAATGTATATAAATTTTAAATTGAACAACTTAAAAAGTCTTTTTAATGAATTGGCCATATTTGACGTGTTATTTCAGTGACATGTGATGCCCTTGAATGGTATTTGAATATGCTTATTTAAGTTATTGGGCTTTGTCCACTAAAAATAGGTAGTTCTGAAGGTTTTGAGCCAAAGAGTGACCAAAAAGTCTGTTAATTTGGCTTATTTATAACGGGAGAAACCCGTAATCTTAAAGAAGTAGATTTTTTTATGAGATCTAAATCTGCTTCTAGTGTGTCTATCTTCAGTACTAATGAAAGGATGTGAACAAAGATAAAATAGTACTTGAAAATTTTAAGAAGTCTATACATAATTGGAAATTTTATGAAGTTCAAAGGGATTAAATTTACCAAAAATTAAAGTTAAAGTTTTTCTAAGAAGTAGATTACTCTAAAATTGAAGAAGGGATAAAGCCCTCGGAGACCATTTATTCGTTAATCCAAAGCTTTGTAAACAAACAACAAATAGAAAGAGAAACTTCAATTACTTTCATATATGATTAGTGCAAGTAGGAGTAAACCTCCTCACCAAAAAAGGATTGAATACATCAATCTTGATTAGGCCATGCAAATTGAATACATCAATCTTGATTAGGCCAGGCAAATAAGTGTGGGCTTAACTTAACCTGGTTTAGAATCAATGTTTCGTTCTGGTCTGATCGAGCTTTAGGTCAAGCTTGAGTTTTCTATATAAAAAATAGAGCTTGAGTCGGGTTTGACATCATTTTGAGTAAAAATATGTTGTTTTCCAAATTTAATTATAAAAAAATAATCGGGTTAGATCAAGCCCGATTGAGCTTCAGATAATGTGTTTCGGGTTTAATTAAGCTTTGAGTTGCTTGGGTGGGTTTGACCTATTGCCATCTCTAATCTTGATGGTCTTGAAAGACACTATGCTCTTCAACATTCAAGATTCCGTGGTAAGTTTTGTTGAGTTAGTCTTCACACCAGAAGCATCTCAATTGACTGTTATTCAAACTTAACATTTTCCCTATGTATAAAAACATCTTAGATTTTGTATTTGTAGTGCTGCAAAACAAAACCCATAGCCCTCGTTTGGTTGGCGGAAAAGTAAAGTGAATTTGAAATATGATTCTTCGGAAAATAAATTTATGGAAAGTAAAGATATTTACATGTTTGGATGCTTATAAGAATTCTAATAGGAAAGTTTGGTGGATTCTTATTATAGTGTCTGGTATGCAACAGTATTTCTTGGAATGTAATTTAATTTTGACTTGTGTTTTCAATTATATCCCTACAAACCGAATAAAAATTAAAATCGTTAAATAATGTTAATTTGTAATACAAGTTATATTAGTAAATGTTAATTTTTTTCATTTATGATATTATAATCATGTAATACTATTATATCATAAATATAGTATTGAAAAATACTAAAAAAATCTCAACCGAGTGCAAAGATAAATCTTAAAATTCAAATCAAATATCTAAATTTTTGCTAATCCAGAAGCCCAAGACATTCCCTAGTTTTTAACCAGTTTCTTTAAACGACTTCCATCTATCGTCACCTCCACTTTGCTTTAACTGATATTTCCTCTTTTTCTCGCTCTCTCTGGCCCTTATCCGCCATTGCCTAGATAATGTTAGGAACCCAATTACACCTTGATCTGCTTATGGTGGTTCCTGGGCTTTTATGGATAAGAAAGATGCAAACTTTAGTTCAAGTATGACCCGAAATTTGACGGACTTTTGTTCATTTGGCTCGCTCTGTGCAACTGGGTTTATGGTGTCGCTGTGGTCGCCAGAAGTCCAATGTCATTTGTCGCAAATATTCTCGTGGAAGCTCCTCCGATGGTCGTCTGATCAATGTAGACGATGACCACGACCAAGACTATATCTAAGCTTCTCTCCTCATTTCAGGCGTCTCTCTTGTCAAGTCTCTTATGTAAAACAAATAACAATAATTTATAATGTTTTTATTTACAAGGGTCATGGCCTATTATATTGGGCAGAATATAAACGAGAAAATAATTCGAGTACGAGACCATTAATATCCAATCTATTGCTGTCTGAAAAGTTTATTCTTGGAATTACCCACTTTGATTAATTGAACAAATGCGTCTACGGGAAATCTTAAATCCATTTAATAGCTTGATGTAAAACATGGAAAGGATATATTTTCCTAATACTGTGATCAGCTTTGGATAATGAGGTTAATACCAATGTAATGTATCGTAAGACTTAAAATAATTCTTTTGTTACTGAACCTTTCTCTTGTTTCAATTACATTAGAAACTATAGCCCATTATTTGATGCAAAGGCAAGGTTTTGCAGAAGAGATACATCTGGTAGATTATTTCCACTCTTGTTGATATGCACAACTTATTTCTTACATTGTCTTTCATTCTATTAATCCTTTTCGTTTTCTAGTTTACCATAATTTGGTAGAATTTTATTTCTGGGCAAGCCCACAATGGACAACTTCAATTTTCCGTGCAAAGGAATTTGATATTGAGAAACTGACGAAGACGAAGACGACAAAAGTTAAGTAAGAAGGAAAAATATGAACCTGAAGATTGTCGATTGAAACTTCTAAGCAAAAATATCCAAAATTCTGCTAACGGGAGAACAATAAGAATAGTTGAAGAGGATGTAGGGTTTTATAAAAGAGTTGTCATAAAATTAAGAGAGAAAAAATGATTGAATTGGCTAGCGTATTTTTTAGAATAAATTCCTGAGGGAAGTAATTTAAATACCAAGGTAGTGATGGGATTTAGAATCCAAGTAAAGTGCTACTACTTTCCCTAGATTGGGAAAATTTTTACTTTCCTAACTACTCAAAAAAATGAACCAAACGTGATAATATAAATTTTAAGAAAAAGATTACTTTCCCTAGTAAGAATCCATGCCAACCAAACAAGGTCATAAATACAATCATGTGATCAATCCCTATAGCCTTGATTTACAAAATCCATTATAATATCATGAACATCGCATTTGCCTTCAAATGCCTTAATCCATAGCTAGAAAGGTGAAACCTTTTTTTTTGGCAAACAAATATGTTAGAGTCCAACATTGTATACTTGCAGTTAAAACTTATAAATCTTTATAAGTAAAATATTTTTAATCAAAATTTTAGCATTATTGTCGGGGACTATAATATGAGGAAAGCCTAGCTTTTATTAATCTAACCATTATTATTTTAGTTTATTTTATTTTTGTTTCAAATTTATCTATTTATTTTATTGACTCTTTGGTTTTCTTGCCTCTCACAGATCTTAAGGTCAGTTTATGACCTGAACTAATCCATCGAGCTTAGTAGACGAAGATCTAGAGACAAAGAGAAAAACTTGTAGAAATCTCCGTAGAACCCAATTTAGAGAGTTTGAGTTATATTGACAAGCAGAGGACTTGGGAGGTATATTGATACTGAATATTAGGAACTGTCACAAACCAACCAAGAATGATGTTTAATTATGCTAGATTAGACTTAACAGGAGTAGAGTCCAACATTATCAAACTAATTGTTAACACCTACAATTTCAAAATTAAGCCAAGTATCATTCATATAGTGCAATTTGATACCTTAAAAATTAATGGTGCCAATGAAGATGGAATCATATTGTGACTATTCCTATTTTCATTGAGAGGCAAGGCAATATAATGGTTAAAATCTCTGTCTAAATCATCTCTTACAATGTGGGATCAAGTAGCAGAGAAATTTCTTTTAAAGTAATGTCCACTAGTAAAGACTGCTAAACAGAGGAACAATATCTCCTCCTATTCTTAGGCTAATTCAGAAGTATTATATGATACATGAGAGACGTTTAAAGAGATTTTGAGTAAATGCCCAGATTAAGGTCAACCACTTTGGATGCTAATTCAGACCTTCTATAATGGGTTAAATCAGATTGTAAGGTAGACAATAAATGTAGCAATTGGGGTACCTTGAATAATAAGACACCAAAAGCAGCTCATAACCCTATTGAAGACATGGTGATGAACAACTATCAATGGTACTCTTCTCGAGCAAGACATAAAAAGCTAGCGAGAGTATATGAAGTAGATGTAGTATCAAAATTGGCAACCTAAGTTGAGGCTTTGGTCAGAAAAACTGATAGGTTGACTATAAGTCCTCAGTTTCAAGTTATGCAATGTGAGGTGTGTGAGCTAAGACATTCAGGACATGATTGTTAAGCACTAAAGCCCAAACATGTGGATTACATAGGGAATGCTTACAGATCACAGAAGGATAAAGGAATCACCCCAATTTATTTTGGGAGAATCAAAGACAAGCAAGGAATAACCCTCCACTGGGATTTCAACAACAATTATCTCAAGCTAAGATGCCAACTCTAAAAGATATGATAGCCAAATTTGTTCAAGAATCAGACACAAGACATTAGAGAACAGAGGCTTCTACACATAACTTGGAGATTCAAGTTGGTCAGTTGGAAAAAATGTTATCTGAAAGACTGTTGGGGAGTTTTTCTAGTACCAGGGAGACAAATCCTAAAGAACATGTGAAGGAAGTCACCCTTACAAGCAGAAAGGAAGTGCAAGTTGATAAAAAGATCCAAAGTGAGAAGAAGAGTAGAAAAAAGAGTCAAGAAAAGGCTAAAAATGTAGTGCATTCTCCAAAAATCAAAGAATTTCAGCCTACCATCTCATATCTAGCAAAGTTAAAGAAAGATCGCATGGATGAGCAATCTGTTAAATTCCTAAAGCTATTTAAGCAACTTCGTATTAACTTACCTTTTAATGAAGCTCTTTCATAGATGCCCAAGTGCGTAAAATTCTTAAAAAAATTACTATATAAAAAGAGGAATTTAGAGAAGTTAGCTACTGTGAGACTAAGTGAGGAATGCTCGACAATCCTGCAAAACAAATTACTCGAAAAGCTTAAAGATCCGAGGAGTTATATTATCCCTTGTTTTATTGGTAATTTGTCAGTAGAAAAGGTTTTAGATGATTTGGGGGCTTGCATTAATTTGATTCCCTATAAATTATTTAAGAAACTAGGATTAAGGCAACCTAAACCCATTAGGATGAATATTCAATTGGTTGATATATTGGTTAAATATCTTAGGGTATCATTGAGGATGTAATTGTTAAAATTGATAGGTTCATCTTCCCAGTAGATTGTGTTATACTTGATATGGATGAAGATATAGAAGTACCCTTTGATTCTAGGTTGACCCTTCCTAGCTATTATTAGAGTTATTATTAATGTTAGCGATGGAAAACTAATTCTTAGGGTGAGAGAAGAAGAGGTTACTTTTAAAATATTTGATGCCATGAGACATTCCCTTGAATATGGTGATTCTTATTATTTTATTCATATTAATGGTTCAGCAACTTTAAATATTTTGCAGAAAATTTTGTCTAAGGGCATCCAAGAGTTGTCTATTATTCAAAGTGAGGATGAAGATGAGGCCAATAAGCCTCTTATGATAAAGAAAGAGTTCGAACGGATAGACAGAAATACAAAGACAAGTTTGAAACCCTCAATTAAAGAACCATCAGAGTTGTAACTGAAGAAACTTCCCAATTATTTGAAATATGTATTTCTTGAGAATGAGTCAAATTTCCTATAATTATTATGTCAACTTTAGAAGTGGATCAAAAAGAAAATTTGTTAAATGTTCTTAAGGAGCATAAAAGGGTCATTACTTGGAAGATCTCTGATATTGGAGGAATCAACATTTGCTTTTGTGCGCACAAGATTCTAATAGAGGAGGAACTCAAACTGGTGATATAACCCCAAAGAAGGTTGAATCCTAATATGGAAAAAGTGGTAAAGGAAGAAGTAACTAAAATCCTAAATGATTGTGTGATTTACCCTATTTCTAATAGTTCTTAGTTGAGTCCTGTGTAGGTTATGCCAAAGAATGGAGGAATAATGTGGTATCCAATGAGAAGAATGAGTTGATTCCTATAATAACCATTACTAGGTGGAGAGTATTCATCAATTACAGTAAGCTGAATGATGCGACAAGGAAAGACCACTTCCCTTTGCCTTTCACAAACTAACTGTTGAAACTGCTGGTTAGGCACATGTATTATTGTTTCTTGGATGGACTTTCGAGTTACCTTTAAATTTCAATTGCCCCAGAAGATGAAGAGAAAACAACATTCACGTGTCTTTATGGTACGTTCACTTATAGGTAGATGCATTTTGGATTATGCAATGCACTTGCTACATTTTAGAGGTGCAAGATGACTATCTTTGATGATCTAGTCAAGGATATAATTAAGGTATTTATGGATGATTTTTTTTCAACGATTCTTTTGATTTATGCCTCCATAATTTAGGGAGAGTGTTAGAGAGATGTGAGAAAACAAATTTGATATTAAATTGGTAAAATGCCATTTTACGGTACAAGAAGGCACATTTTTAGGCCGTAAAGTTTCTCACAAAAGTATTGAGGTAGATAAAGTAAAAATTGAAGTTATAGAGAAATTATCATCCTCTTCCTCAAAATTGAGTGGCAGAAATAGATAAAGGGCTTGCAAAACATAATTGAAAACCTTAGGATGGTAGAAAGTATGAAGATCAATCAAGGAAACCCTTTTGGAGTGGATTTTCATCTAACTAGAGTGAAGTTTTTTAAGATTAAAGAGATTTCATCATATTAACATTGATTTTTTGTTTTCTTTTTAGTGTTGATGTTATGTTGGATTAAATGAACCCTGGGATAGACATTGTGGTGATTTTATTTTATTTATTCTTTAGTTTTATAAGATTCAATTATGTGTTCTTAATTATTCTTAAATTAATATTATCGATATGATAATTCATGTGTGATTTCATGCCATTGAGATTAATAAATCCTTTGTATTAATAGATCTAGCATAAATAAAAAGAATTACATATAAACCTAGAGGAAGTTGACTTAAATCTTTTGAATTAAAGTTAAACATAATAATGAAATTCATAAATTAATTAATATAATTTTAGGGGTTTAATTTAAAAATATATTTCAATTAATCAACCTAGGATTAGTTGGTAATAGTTTTGAGAAAGATATTAGCATAATTGAGAAATTCCATATTCCAATGAACTTTAGATTAAATTGATGTGTAAGGTTATGATTGTATGAGAAGTCTTATATAGATTTGAATTCCAGATACCATTGTTTCATTAACTAATTCTTACTTCAATTGTCATTCTGGTTTATTAATTGTGTTGACTTATCCTTAGTTTATTGTTTTAATTTTAAATTTGATTTATCACTGTCATCTTAAATTATTAGTTAGATAATAGAAAACGAGTTAAAATTAGTAATCATAGCCTATATAGGATCCAACGTCGTATACTATAGAATGATAAGCCTACTTGCATAGCATGATCTATAGGTGGGGGATAAATAAATAAAAATATAAAAAAGGCCATCACACATATTGTGAATTTGATTATGAAGGAGCAGTTAAAGGTGATAAAGGAAGCAGCAGAGTCGAACTGAAATAACATAGTGTCTTAAAGATCAACACCCAAAAGAGTGCAAAATTTAAAAAAAAATTGTATGCAATTACACATTATGTCCACAAAGAAGATGGTTTTGGATTGTCCTACCATATTAAAATCAACATTCTAGATGTTGGAGTCAACGACCAAATATGTTGAGGTGTTCAACAGGTTGAGACAAATAGATTCTCAGTATGCTTGCCTACCGATAAAAGAGTAATAAGAGTTAGCTAAAGCACTTTGTACAAATTTGAAGATAGGAAAAAAATATCCAACTTTGCATATTTGCTTTAGCAGCATATATGAGATCAAGCAAGCTTTATCTAGTTAGATATTAGATTCCAATAAGGTGATTCAGGTCATGGTAAAGCAGATGATAGAGAAACTCAATTATTATTTGTGTACAATCGAACAAATTATGGTAGTCATTTATATGTTAAACCCGAAATATAAGATGGAGGGGTTATATTTTTATTATAAAAAATTGTATATGGTGGGCTTAATACTATGTTAATATCATTAAACAATTTTGGTGCATTTGTTTAATGATTATCAATTAAGATTGGACAAAGATCAAGATCACAGTAGTTCAATATGAAATTCATATATTTTTCATAAGATTGTTGTAAGTGCCGAATTTACACAATTCATAAAAGAAAAAAAAGGCTAAGGTTTCTTAAAGTAGGATAATGTTGGACACTATTTGGAGGCGGGTATTGTCTCACTATCTAACTCCCTCTTTGCTCTCACGCCTATATGGTATTCATGCAAATATAACCCTTGAACTCTCTTCTTTAACTATCTTCATCTATTCACATTGCCCTCCACCACAACTGATATTTCAGATATCTTCAGTGTCACCCCATCTTTTAACCATTGTGTATTTATAATATCCATTGGTTAATCATAGATAAACCCTCTTCTGAGTTCATGCCTCTTAGTAAACTCACACCTTTGCCATCCAATCTTGTGAATCCTGACTTCCTACAACCTTCCACCTCATTATCTCCTATCATTCTTCTAAAGGCATCACGCAAGATCTACCTAAAATAAGGGACTCAAGTCAGGAAAACTTGGGTTCAGGTTATGGGAGAATGAAAATTAGATGCTAAACTTACCTATTGTCCTCCAAATAGAATTGCAGATTCAAATATGGTATATCCACCTTTAGAGGTACTTAAAATAGGTGCTTAAAGATAGAGCACTACACCCTTCTATCCAAAAAGTAGCCACTTGGTGATGAAGGAATAGGTTAAAACCAACTGGAGACATCATGGTTTGGTCAATATGTACGTGAAAAAAGACAATACCTTCTTCAATTTTTTGAGTTAAGATGAAGCCAAGAAAGTCCTTGAGATGGGACCATGGCATGTTTGCAATTGATAGATATGTATTTGACTATAACTATACACTCATATTTCATGTGTTTTGCTTGATATTTTATAGTTTTGTTGTATATTTGGTACTTAATTTGTTCTAAGTGAATTTATTGATGATAATTGTGTTCATAGACAAAAAAGAGAAGAATTTAAATGAAATCGTGACATAAAACAAAGATTTGAAGAAACTTGGATTTACGCGGTCGTGTATACGCCCGTATAAGTCTCTATAAACATGTAAAGTCATGATTTTAGGTATTTTTGGAGCTACACAGCCGTGTAAGTGACTGCGTATGTCCTCAAAATCATAATTTTCACTAAGAGATAGAAGAAAAAAGGAGATTTAGAATTATGATTCGATTGTTTTCTATTAGTTTTCGTTCATGTTTTTCTTTAATTTTGTTTTCTATGATTAGTAACTAAACGTGATTAGTGTCTAGATGTGATGAACCCTAGTTTGTGATAACACTATATTTTGATCTTTTTTTTTAAATGCAAATATATTGGTTGATTATTCCAATTCAATTATATGTTTTATTCTTCTAATATATCCAGGATATTAGTGCATGATTTGATTTCATATAATTGAGATTAGGGAAATCCTCTTGTATGAATAGATTTACCATAATTGAAAGGAGTTACATGCAAATCTAGAGATAGACTAACATAAATCATTTGGATTAGGGTCAAATATAATCGTGGAATTCATAAATCAATAACACAATCCTATAGGTTTTAACTAGAAAGATTTGTGTTAATCAATTGATACATTAGTTATTAGTAGTCTCGAGAGCATTATTAACATAAGATAGGGATTTTCATGGTCCAATAACCAATAATATAATTACATAATAAAAGGTTAATTATTTAATGATTTTTAGGAGAATTCATCACCTAGACACTTTTATTTGATATGGAATTTTATAACTAATTGTCTTGCATTCAATATTGTTTCCAATCTTAGTTTAATTGTTTAGCTTTGTTTTTAATTAAAAACCAAACACGATTATTAGCCTAGACAATATGAAAAGGATCACTATTAGTACTTACTGTCTTCGTAGGATCGAGCCCTACTTGCTTATGCTAGCTACAACTATATCGTACACTTGCGGTAATTTTATTATTGATATAGAAATAAACCAACCAAAATTTTGGCACCATTTACAGGGATGATAATATTAGGAAAGCTATATTTTATTAATCTAACCATTTTTATATTATTTTATTTTAATTTGTTTTGTTTTTCTTATATTTCACTTAATTTTTGGCATACTCATTTAATTATCTTTTAAACTTCTCTACTTTGACAGTGTGCTCATGGTTTATTGTTACGATTTGAGATTCATTGCTATAGCTATAACTCACAAGGGAAGGAGGGAATAGTCAATATTCTCACAAGAATTATGATATGTCATTGCAATATGTAACATCACCATATTGGAAAGAGTTGTTTCTTGACAAGTTTTCAAAGGCTCAACCGATTTTTATGTCTAGTTGTGACATCTGTAGGAGTAATCATTACAATCATAAATGTCGGGCACCAAACTATATCAGAGAGCAACCAAGCTTACATAACAGGCCTTAGAATGTACCCTATGAGAATACGTATAATTTATAGTGGAGCAACCATTACGCATATGGATGGAATGACTAAGGATGACAATGGATCGACCCGGGCTCAGGCCACCCCTATCAAAAACGGCTGGCTTGCCTATTGCCTAGATTGTGGCCCCAGGGGTGGGTTAGCCCAACTTGGCCCCACCTCTTGCCAAGAGTGAAGCTAGCCGACATAAATTCAAGGAGAGATTTTCTTTACCTAAATATATTGAGCATAATACCTCATACTATCTGAGCTTATTGACGTCTTAAAGTGAAAAAGAGGTAAAGGTTGATTTCATGAATGAAGTTGCATCTCAAGAAGGTAAGAAGGTAACTGCGGCTATAGGGGAGGATGATGAATAAATGATCGAGGTAGCAAAGGAAGCCTCTGCATAAAAAGAGGAGGAAGCCTTTGTATAAGAGGAGGAAGTAGAGAAGTAGCAAGAGATAGTTCAAAAAGAAGACAAGCCAAAAAACTTTGTCCAAGAAAAAGAAGAAGAAGAAAAAGAAGAAGAAGAAGAGGAACGGACAAAGGTGGTTGAGGAAGAACTAGCAAATGAACCAACTATGGAAACAACTTATGAGTCATCCCTTATTTTAGTAACAATATTTCATTGAAAAGGGCATTATTGCAGTTAATTGGATTTATTGATTTTATAAACTATGTCCTTGTTATTTTCTTGTAACATGTAGCTTATTTACAGGCTACTAAATTGCCTTGGGGAGAAACGGGTAAAAGCACGTCACTTATTATAGACCCAAGACCATGGTAACATACAAGGTACATCGAGCTGATAATGTTAAACAAGAGCTGCATAGGAGTCAACCTATGAATTAGGATAGGTTTTAAATTTTATGGTATTTCTATTATCATATTTTGTATGTATTGTCTTTGGTGTTATTTTTAGTTATTTTTATAATTTTACCCTTTTTTCTTTATATTTTGCAAAGATATTAGTATATAATATTGAACGGATAATCCCAAATTAGAAATTAGAAAATCTTATTACTCAGGGAAGTACCAAAAGACTCCTCTTTTTCACTTTGCATATATACTTATATTGTGTACATTAAGGACAATGTACAATTTTAAGTGTAGGGAAGGGGCTAATAATTTTCTTAATCTTATTATAATCTTTGTTTTTAAATTTTATTAACTGATATTCTAAGTTAATAGAAATCTATCCACACATACTTTATTTCATTATTTAATTTTGCTTTGAATTAGTATGCAAAAGGATGATAGTTAGAATAGATTTGCTTTTATAAGTCATATTTTTAGTAATCATTGAAATAGTTAATTTGAATGAAAATTGCATATTATTTACATACATATAACCATTTTTTGAGAGTTTTTGAGCCCTAAGACCAAAATTTATAAATTTTGAAGCTCTTGTATTCATTCATGCGTGTTATCATGCATAATTGAATAATTCTAGAACTTGCTTTTATTATATATATTGATATCATATTTGTTAAATCAGAAGCATCAAAGTGATAAAGGCACTTAGATTCAATACTTGTTTAAGCCTATTTCTTTAATAATAACCTTACCATAATTTATCATTTAGGAATAAACAAGTTGAGTTTTTGCCTTTTTTTATTGATATGAAACCAATTTATTAACCATTATCCTATTTTCTTTGAAGCCTTTTTATTGTTTTAAACACGGAAGGTTATTTAAATTACTTAAATGATTGAAACTTGAATTTTTATAGGGTCCAATATTTCTTTAATTATGGTACATGATGAATGCTAGAAAATATAATTTAAAAAGTATGTTAAAGGAATAGAAAAAGAAAGGAAAAAATGTGTATAGTAATAATGAATTTATAATGAATGGACCTATACATTGTGAACAAGTTTCTTGTAATATTTTCTATATAAATTTTCTTCGAATTTATCACATTTTGATTGTCCCAATCATACCTCACCTAAGTTCCGTTAAGCCCTTATAAAAACCTTTTGGTTTTTGTTTCTAATTTACATATACATGGTAGAGATGCGATAATATTGCAAGCTTATAGTTAAGAGTTTTGCTATGCATTGATTTAAGAGTTTGATACTTTTTACCTTAAACATTTGAGTGCATTGGGTGAAATCTTATTGAGGGTGTAAAGATTTATGCGTTTGATTTCAATAATATTATTAACTTGATTATTATTAATATTAACATATGCAGTTAGTTTTAGGATAACTTGATTTTAATTGTATGTTACTTTGATTAATATGAAATGATGATTTAGAGTGTGAATAGAAAGATGGAGATTAATAAAGGATGAATGTTGTAAAGTTGATAATTTAGATTTTGATTTGCTTGAGGACAAGCAAAAGCTTAATTGTGGGGATGTTTGATAGATGCATATTTGACTATAATTATAAATCTATATTTCATGTGTTTTGCTTGATATTTTAGAGTTTGGTTGTATATTTGGTTCTTAATTTGCTCTAAGTGTATTTATAGGTGATAATTGCCTTCATGGACAAAAGGAGAAGAATTATAATATAATTATGGCCTAAAATGAAGATTTGAAGCAACTTGGACTTACACAGTTGTGTATATGCCGGTGTAAGTCTCCGTGAATGTGTAAGGTCATGATTCTAGGTGTTTTTTGAGCTATATGGCTATGTAAGTGACCATGTATATCCCAGAAACCCTAATTTTCACTATAAAAGGATATGAGCAGAGGCAAAATGAAGAGAGCCGAGTTTTGCAATAGCTTTGAGACGTAAGACACCTAGAGTGCTGACAATCTTGATCAAGGGACAAAGAGGACACGAAGCTAACATCAAAGAGATATGATACAAAGCAACATCAAACCTCAAACTTGCAAGAAGATTCAATAGAAGAAAAAGGGAGATTTATAATTATGATTACCTTGTTTTTTATTAATTTTCCTTCATTTTTATCTTTGATTTCGTTTTCTATGATTAGTAACTAAACATGATTAATGTCTAATGTTAAGCAAGTTTTACCTTCGATAAAACTTCCAATATCTACAAGGATACGGATTGTAAACTTGTAGTATTGAAGGTGTCCATCCCACAAGGAAATCGTTAAAACTAAGTGAACTTAACTTTGTCTAATGTAATAAAATATGATTTGAATGAAAATAAATAACATAAATTAAAGCAATCAAATAAAATTAAGTAAATAACCAAATAACAATTGAGTTGCCACATTTATGTAAGGATGATCAAGGATGAAACTTAGGATTTATTCTTTTGTTATTTTACTCCCCTAATGATTACTAATTCAATTATGTGTTGATCTTAGATTTTCAAACGGTT
The DNA here is from genome assembly GCA_026874005.2 of Erythroxylum coriaceum. NCBI lineage: Eukaryota > Viridiplantae > Streptophyta > Magnoliopsida > Malpighiales > Erythroxylaceae > Erythroxylum > Erythroxylum coriaceum. The sequence goes on along the minus strand of JANQAP020161948.1, from coordinate 7,482 downwards.
TGATTACATTCTCTCAAGACCTAAACAATTAACCCTAATTGATTAAGCGTAATTCAATATGAAAATTTCAAAATTGCAATCTCTCAAATCACAATTCTTTCCCTAACGTTTTCAATTAGTTCTGAAGTTATCTATTGAATAATTAAGTTCTCACATAAGATCTCTCTTTGAATGATAATTGATTTGTTAATCGTGTGACATACTAATCTACCAACTTTCGTTGCATAAATTAATCATATTACTTTTGACTTTCTCTCGATTTATTGCCAAAGTATATGCATGCACCATTAACTTTACATAGAAATTGTATTGAATCAATAAAGATTAAAGCCACAAAACAACTTAAGAACAAACCCTAATCTGGAAATTTCGAAACCCATAAATGTAAATAACATCTTAGAATCCAGTTTACATATCAAGATTAATGAAAATAACAAAAGGAAAGAAAGAAAAACTTTATCTGGATATTTGGAAATCTTCGACGTTCTTCTTAATCCGCCCTGTTTGATTCAATCTTGCAAGATGAAGGCTGCATTTTTTTGGAGTGTTTTATGTTCTTAAATAGTCTCTGAGTGTCTTAAGGGTGTGACTAAGGTTTTCACCCTTTGAATGGTTTCAAAATTGCCCTCGAACCTCAAAACAGATGAAAAATCTCGCACTAAGAAGTATCTGTCATAAGTATGACCCTTCGTGTAACCCATGCACATTCCAATTTTCTTCATTCCCTTCATGTAACCCATGCACATTCCAGTTTTCTTCATTCTTCACTTATTTGGTTTCCATCACTAACAAACACATCAAATACCTCAAGAAACACAAGATTAACATCCAAAATCATGCTCTAAGCTACATAACACATGAAACATAAACAAATAATCACATTAACATAATTCTAAGCCTATAGATGCAATAATCATCTAATAAACACCTATAAACACACATAAACACCTATCAAAACGTAATATAAACTACACCTATCATTTAAGTGTGATAAACCTTAATTTGTGATAACACTATGTTTTAATCTTTTTATTCAATGCAAATATATTGATTGATTATTGTGATTCAATTATGTGTTTTAATCTTATTCTAATATATCTGAAATATTAGTTCTTAGTTTGATTTCATATAATTGAGATTGGTAAATCCTCTTGTATGAATAGATCTACCACAATTGAAAGGAGTTGCCTAGAAACCTAGAGATAGTTTGACATAAATCCTCTAAATTGGGGTCAAAGCTAATACTGAATTTCATAAATCGATAATGCTATCATAGAGGTTTTAACTAGAAAGATTTATGTTAATCAACTAATGGATTAGTTGTCCTTATTTTTGAGACAGTTATTAACATAAGATATGAATTTTCACAGTCAATAATCAATGATATAATTGCATAATAAAAGGTTAATTATTTAATAATTTTTAGGGGGATTCATCACTTAGACATTATTATTTGATATTGAGTTTTCTAAGTAATTTCCTTTATCTTGCATTCAATATTGTTTCCAATCTTAGTTTAATTATTTAGCTTTATTTTTAATTAAAGACCAAATCTGATTATTAGGTTAGGTAACAGGAAAATGGTAACTAATAGTACTTACCGTCTTTGTGAGATCGACTTGTACTTGTTTGTGTTAACTACAACTACGTCATGCACTTGCGGTAATTTAATTATTGGTATATAAATAACCAATCACTAGATACTCTAGTAGATGACCTATTCTTCTACAAAAATTTGGAACCTTTCGACTTAGAACTTGAGAGAACTTTTAAAGACCTAAACAAAGACTTCAATCAGAGATAAAGAAGAAAAGATAAATTAACCCATTAATAATAAAAATAATAATAGTGTTATGAGTAACTAAACGTGTTTAGTGTGTAGGTGTGATTAACCCTAGTTTGTGATAACAATATGTTTTTATATTTTATTCAATGCAATTATATTGATTGACTTATTGTGATTTAATTATGCATTTTATTCTTGTTCTAATATATTTGAAATATTAGTGCATGATTTGATTTCATATGATTGAGAATAAGAAATCCTTTTGTATGCATAGATTTAACATAATTGGAAGGAGTTGCAAGCAAACCTAGAGATAGGCTGACATAAATCTTCTAAATTAAGGTCAAACCTAATAGTGGAATTCATAAATCAATAATGCTCCTATAGGTTTTAACTAGAAAGATTTTTGTTAATCAATTAATGGATTAATTGTTAATAGTCTTGAGAAGGTTAATAATTGATGATCTTTAAGAGGATTCATCACCTAGACACTATTATTTGATAATAATTTTTCTAAGTACTTTCCTTTATCCTAAGGTCAGAATTATTTTAACTTTGAGTTTGTTTATTTAGTTTAATTTTTAATTAAAATCCAAAATTTGATACTTAGGTTAGATAATAAAAACATGGTAATTACTAGTAATCACAGTTTTCATGGGGTCGACCCCTATTTGCCTGTGCTAGTTATAGTTATACTATGAACTTATGGTAAATTTAAATATTGACCTAATCACAGTCAATCAACATAATTGCTAACTGGTGCACAAAAACCTTGTCCTTTTATTGGCAGGCTTTAATTGATAATTGTAATATTGAATTCTATTAATGTGCATTGGGTCTCTCATCTAGCTCTTCCCCAGTTTGTTATCAAGTCAATTGATAAGCTTATAAGAAGCTTTTTATGGTCTAAGTGAGTGTTATATTAAGAATAGGTGCATTTAAAAGTGCATAATTACTGAAGCTGCATCCAATACAATGAAATACATCTTCAAAATCATAGAGGAAGTGCGATCTAATATTTCCAAAAAAGTGGGCAATTAAAGAGATACTTTTTTCGGAGGATAAATGGACTAATGTCCATTAAGCAACATACACGAACTATCCAAGTTCAAGAATATTATTTGTGACAATGGAATAGTAGTTAAAGCTTTGACTCGTAAGAATGAGATTGTGAGTGAGATTAACTAGCCATACCTAGGGCAGGTGGTACTAAATATGACACTTAATGAGGATGAGATTGATATAAACATATGGAGGCATTCCAAGACTGCAGTATTCTCTAACTTATCTTATAAGGAAATTTACCTAGGCTCTCAACCCAAGGTATCATGGTAGAAGATAGAGTGGTGTAAATATTATCTACCCTAAGCCTTCATAATCTTATGGAAGTATATCAAGAGAATGCCTCGGTTACTAGATAGAATTAACAAATAATGATGATCCTAAGTAGATGTTGTTTATGTTTCAAAGCCTAAAAAATTGTTGTTTTTATATTCTTTCAATGTGAATTTTCTAAAGAAACATGAAAGATGGTATGGTCTGTGCACAATTTTAGTGAGCCACCGATTGCATAGGGAAGCACAATACATTGGAGTTCCTCTCTAGTTCACATAGATAACTCAATCATCTGGTCCTATTACATATCATTATCCAATCTGGTGTTTATGTTTGAGAGAAACAAACGTATTTTCAAGGATGAGTAGCTAAATATGCAACAATTCTTTAGGGAATTACAGGGTAGAATTAGAAAGCATATCTCAGTTTTCAGCAGCAATAGTCACTTTTCAAACCTGAATATAAGAATTTGGAACATTAATTGATAAAAAAAACTCTCTTAACTATACTTGATACTCAACTTGAACAGTAACTTCAAGAAGATAATAAATGAACACATGCTGCTCCTTTGATTTTGGCTTTGAAGAACTAGTGCCAAAATAGAAGTAGCAAAACGACATACAAGGTGAAGTAACCTTCTTAGATGACTCCTGAGTTAGAAGACCTTGATATACCTTAACTTGTCAAACTAGAAGCTTCAGAATGGATATATAACAATGTGACAACATCTTTCCATAAGAATAGTTGATTCTTATGGCATAGAGACACGTGGTTAAAAGCCGTGTTTATTTCTTTTTTGTCCTTAATACATATCCTTCACCTGAGAGGCTAAGTTACTAATGTGTCAATTTTTTGTGTTAATCAACATGACACACGTTTGAAATATGTATTGTGTGGCCCTAGTGTACATTTTGTTACATATAAATGAAATTTGTTTAATTTTTCAAAAAAAAGTTGAACTGTGGAATTTGATGTATTAGTATGATGGAAAACACACATGGAACTGCTTTTCTTATCATGAAAGCAATTACATGAGACCACTAAGCAATTCCAGTATCTACGCTTATTTCAGAGTTTGCTTTTAGTACTAATGGTATTGTAGGAGTCCTTATGTGTGCCTGAAGTTAGTTAAATGACGAAGACATCCATGGTAAACTCTATTCTTTATGATATGTTTATTTTGTTTACCTCAATATCATTATAATCAACATCCATTTGAATCCCGCACAAACTTGGGTTTGAGTAGGTCTGATAGTATGCAACCTTATCCCTACTTAGTAAAGAAGCTGCTTCTGATAGACCCACATGCAAAAGTGACATG
>JANQAP020161667.1:0-20794 GCA_026874005.2 Erythroxylum coriaceum | reverse complement strand
TTGAATAACTTTGCACTTGGAATGCAAAAGATAACTTTCACTGCATGAAATAACGTTTTGAAACTTACATATGCATAACCGAGTCGTGTATGCTGCATGTATGTGTTCTCTTTTGGCTTAGAATCATAGCAAAGTTTCATCTTATCGGTTGGACCGATAAATAAAGTATGGTACCTTACTTAATTTTTTTTACTTAATATTTGTATATGATTTTTTTGTGATTGGTGAGGAAACGATTGACCAATTGTGTGCTAGGCACAACAGATTAAGCAACCCTCGTACCCTTGACACTGGTACATAAAAGTTGAGTCCTCATATTAACATCTTTTTATAGGACTCGCGGGTGATTGTACACCTAGAGGTCTAGTCACCGACGAGGTCATCACCTAGGGTCATGACGCTCTTGTCGACTGTAGTCTAGACTCACCACTGATGAAAGTCGACCAACACTGAGATTCGTTAGGTGTGCACACAGTTTGGCCGACTAGTGGTGACACATATAACTATTTTGACTTCCTAATGAGACTTGATTTTTACATCTGATGCTTTTTCTACTTTTGTGTACTGGAATTGGAACCTATGTTCACTGAATGAGTGACTAATAGGCTAGGCCTATGTAGTTCCTAACCAGTATGGCATGAGTCATAGACTAGGTCTATGTGTTTCTATGTCATGCATATTCACTTCTTAGGTGGTTATGTGCATGTTAGGTGTATAAAACTGTCCTTAGGTTATTTAGACCGTTTTGGTGTGTATCGGGTTCTATTTGCGATATATGTTTCTTCTACTCACTGAGTACATAATGTACTGACCCCCTCTGCTTCCCAACCATACAGGTTAATTTAGTGAGTTTGAAGTTCTGAGTGGATCATGCGGTCTTTTGACATTTTCGGGGTATTACTACACGTGGGTAGTCTTTGTTTTGTACTTTTGTTGTATAATGGCTCATGATTATATTGATATGCTTTAAAAATTTTGTAAATTAACTCTTGATTGTCTTGTGGTTTTAAATAACCTTATGTGAGATCCTTTTGTGTTGTCCAAATGTTTTTTTTAAGATATTCAGTTAGCCTTGTATAATCGGGTTAAGGGTACTATGAGTATCCTTAGCCCGGGAATGTGGTGGTTGTCATGTGCTAGATGTGGTTCCGGATCGTGACACTGAAAGCATAATGCCATACTATTTAGTAAGATCAAAGAATTGTTAAAGTAAGGCCTGATGTTCTTCATGGGTCTTTAAGAACAGGATAATGTCATCAATGTAGATGATTGCCATGTTGAGGATAGGCGTCATGGTTTGTGAAACAATGATGAGGCTACTTTAAACCCAAATGACATAACAGTCCATTGGTATTGTGCATTGGGAATGCAGAATGCAGTTTTGTACCGCTCAGTTGGGTGAATACCCAATTGCCAAAATCCTACTTTAAGATCAAGCTTGGAAAAGATAATAGCTTCTTTTGAAAATAATACCTGAGTACTGATCTTAAGGAGAGGAAACTTGTCATCTTGTAGGAATGCATTCAGAGGCTTGTAATCAATCACCAATCTCTTTTTACCATGCTTTTGCTCTGAATGTTTGTTCACATAGAAAGCCTGGCAAGCCCAATCTGACTTTGTGGGCTCAATGAGTCAGTGCTTCAGAAGGATAGCACACTCGGCTTGTGCGAGTTTGAGATCATTAGGGTTCATCCCTGGATGTGTAGCTTTCGTAGGATTGATATCCTCATTTTTTTTGAAAGGTAGACTTATGAAAAAGTCAGCATTTTTCCAAAGAGGATATGGATGAGAAAAATGTGCATGTGATTCAGGACAGTAGTCTAACAGTTTATCTCGCAATGAGGTATATGGCATAGGAACTTGAGAAAGTTCAAACACATTTTTCACTTCAATGTAAGGAATGTAGAATGATCGATACCTAAGGCCTGTGGGTAGGATCTTTAAAGGTAAGGCTTTGCTGTATACATCTATACCAATGAGAATATCTGGGCCAGGTAGATTACTGCCAAGCACTTTAGTCCAAACTGTTCATTGTGGAAAGAATCGTATCCCGATCTTTCTCTTTGTAATTAACTTGATCTTGAATGAATTGCCATCTGCAGTAGTAAAGCACTCATCATGTGAGATCCATGCCTCAGAAGGTAAAATGTTGGGCTTCATAATCGTACGGTTGGATCCAGTATCTATAAATCCAATAGCTTTGATGGGGGCGATCATATTTTTCTTGTCTGAAGAGTTGGATTTGGACATATGTTCATTGGACTAGAGTATGATATAATTTCAGACAGGTCTGCTGTAGCATGTATAAAGAATCATCCCTTAGAGAGATAGAGGAATCAGAGGATTCATCTTCAAAGGTCGTAACAGAAACAACAAACTTAATGTCTTCATCTTTAGTGGATTGTTCCTCAATAAGATCTTCAAAGTTATTAAAAGAATGTATAGGCAAAATTGATTGCATTTGCTTTAATAACTTGACATCTTTCTTACTTTTGTGAGGACAGGTTCGTGCAAAGAGTCCCGGCTGTCTACGGAGAAAACATTGATCAGCTTTCTGAGAATGATGGGATTTCTTCTTGAAGAATCGAACAAACTTTCATTTTGTTCCATCTTTTCTCATATAAGTTTTCCTGAAAGGCTTGTAACCTTCCATTTGTCTGCAAAACTTTCGTCGATGATAGACATGATTATGATGAGATTTCTTCTTGTTGCTATAATCACAGTTCTTTTTTTCTTTACACTTAATTTTAAGATAAGGATTCTTACAAGCCTGTTTGAGAGGTGGACCACCTTTAACAATGTTCTTGAATAAGACATGTTGATCACAAAGCTTATTAAGAGAGGTTAAAGCAAGCTGGTAGATTTGTCCAAGAGATATATTAGCAATATCCCTTTGTAAAGAAAGAATGGCCTGTTGTAGCTTTGGTTGCAGTTGATCTAGAAGGGATTTGATAAAAGCATATCGAAGATTAACATCATTCCATCCATTTAAAAGATAATACCTTTCAGTCATACATTGAAAATGCTTCTATAAATCACGTTTGTCAAGTGAACAATATTTCATTGCATAATACTCCTGACGGATCTGCTTACCTATAAGCTGAAAATCACCAATGAATTCCTTATGAATTATTCCAAGAAGAGCTCCTGCTGTAGTGACTTAGATATACTGAAGTCTTCGATAGTCGTCAATACTTTGCCTTCATTCTCGTAAAGTACTAGTGAAACGAGAAGTAAACTCAGACAAAATATCCTGTAAATGATTATTTGTTCGAGTCATTTGAAGATCTATTAATGCACTAAATTCATGCAAGCGATCTCACCATTTCTTTGGGGGAAGATCGTCAAAAGTAAACCAAGGTCCTAAAGTAGGCTTGGTCTGTGTAACTAGTTGAGTTGGTGCTGCTTGTGGTGCTGGTGCAGGTCTAAAGGTTTAGTACCTGTAGATTCTGCTTCACTTATGTCTAGTTCAGCTTCAGTAGGTTAAGGCATAGTCATCAAAACTTGTGCTAAGTCTGATAGATTAGCTAGCTGGGCTGAGGAATTAGAAGACGGTTCAGAGATCTGTTCAGATGATGACTCAAAAAATATTACAAAGACTATAGAACAAGCTTCTGAATTATCTGACTAAGCAGAGGAATCTTCTGTAGCTGGTGTAGGCACAAGAGTTGCTATGAACTCTGTCAGAGGTGCTTTATCCTTCCTAGTAGAGTTGGAAGGTTGAGACTTTGGTGGAGAAGTGGGAGGTGTATGAATCTGTAACGGTTTACTCCACTGATTAACTGGTTCAGGTTTAGTATATGAAGGTGATGGCTCAGGAACTTGTTCAGGCTTTAGCTTTGATTTTGGCTTTTTAGTTTTAGCTTGAGTTGCCTGAGGATGGATATACTGTCTGATCAAAGGATAGTTGAACTTGAAAACTTTTGAATAGTCAGCTTCTTTTGGATACGTCTGATATAGAGGAGGAGTGTATACTGGCTGTATATTTAGAAATACTAAAGAGGATGAGCCATATATAGTCTTAGACTGTGAAGATTGCATATTAGCTTCCATACATTTCGCAATTCCTTGTATCTTCCTAAGCTCTCTAGTTTTGATGTCGAAGTCAGATCCAAAATACTATGTAGCAATGTAATGTCGAAGATCAACGTGTCAAGTTGTTGGATCTGAGCTTTGTATGAATGATACAGTTGTTGGATTTGTTTAGAGACAGCATCAATTTTTTGTTGAGTAGCGTGATTCTGTTGACTGATTCCATCTAACTTGGAATCAATTCTTCTAAGGACTTTGTTTTGTGCTACTGCATTTGATGTTTGTCAGTTAAGAATTTCATCAGAAGGATTTGACACAAGTGCTCCTTATGAAGTGATTCTTGTGGCTCGAATATAAGGGCTAGAGATAACCCTAGTTGTTTCATTTGTACTCTTGTGTAGAGAATGAAACTCTTCTTTGTATGACTTAACCATCATACAAGGTATAGGAGTAGGAGTAATGAAAGGAATTGTTGGCTTAGGCTGATAGGTAGAAGATTTCAGCATCTCACGAAGAGATCTAGGTCTGGATCTTTCTGTGGGTAGACTACTAGATTTATTGGAATCATCTAGATTTGAATCATCTGTGTGTGAATGATATTGTTGAGAAGGCATACAACAAGTTTTAGAATTTTTCTTCCTCCTTCGTCGACTAGCATACCGCCCATCATCGTTATCACAGTCTGACTCAGGGTTAAGAGAAACTTCACAGTCAGGTTCGCATATAGATGGGTCAACATTTCATACAGAGTGTCCACAATGATGGCTTACCTAGACCAGATCTCCATTAGATTTAAAATAATTGATAAGAGGGCCAAGTTTACTATCTGTATGAGAAAATACGAGTTGAATAAAAAATATAGCACCTGATGTAGAAGGTTCAGATGGATCTTCATTGGGCTTTGCATAAATGGACTTCACCGTTCCATCTTTTAATGTCTTCAGAATCGGAGGAGTGGTTGTATGAAAAGAGTGTCGATGAGGCACATGGAACACCTTCTGGTAATTAGTGATCCATTCAGTAGGCATCAACTTTTCAAGCTTCACAGCTAGTAATTGCTTCGGGATGTGGATGATAGTAGTCTGATCATTAGAACGATCAGCAACCATATAAAGAATATCCGAAGTAAAATTTGGAAAGTTAAGGTCCAAAGTATGATTCTGCAGACAATAGATCATCTGGTGATGTAAGGTAGCCATGATGGCTGTGGGATCTTGATCTGCTCCAATGATCTGAATTTGAACTTGCAGTTGTTCAGACAAAGTGTGATCATCCAACCTAATGTTGAAATCAGGTGCTATTGTCAGAATGACACTTCCATTGTTGAGAGTAGTCAGCAAAAGTATCAATCAAAGAATTTTGGTACCTTGTGTAGACAGTGTCTAGAAGAGATATTCTGGCTATAAAAATTATTCCCTTTCTTCCATAAAGTGTGAGAACAAGGCGTATAGCTCCTATATGTAGATGTGTATGGTTGTGTTCTCTCCAGAGAGAGATCAACTCATTTGGTATCTCAAGCTTTACATATTGTTCTACTGTAGTAGATCTAAGACCACACTGTTCTAATTTGGAACTCTAGATTATTTATTTGACTTTTGGTCTAGATGTAGAAAAAATAGTATGTATACTTTTTGTCCAAGAATGATCACAAGAATAGATACTGTAAGGATTCAACAAAGGTAAAGAAGACTCACAAATTTCTACAGGAACATGGGTAATTTCAACTAGATTTTCAATACGATTAGACAAAACATGCTTAACACTAGAAGGTAGACTAGATATAGACAAAGTTGAAATAGATGAACAGGGTCATTTGGTAGTGTTTCCATAACTGTTGGGCTCTCTCCTTACTCACTCTTATCAAGAGACAGTGTTACCATTGACCGGATAATTGACAACAGATTTAGAAAAATATAAACATAATGGGGAGGATTTGAAAAACAGAGAAAAGAAAAGGGAGAGTTGAGTGATCCCAAATAGGGATAACAGTCTTGGCCCGGCTTGCTGACCTCGACCCTATTTTGGCCCAGGTTGGTAGGGTCATAGGTCGGGCCTATGCCTATTCAGCCTGACCTGTGGCCTGATCGGAAAGTGCAAAATGATTTTGTTTTGTCAATTTTTTAAAAAAAAATGTGTAGACGAGTCGGGCGGGCCATGAGTTGGGCAGCTCATAGTTGGACCACGAGCTGGTGAGTCAGGTCAGGCTGGGCACGACCCATTGCCATTCCTAATCCCAAATTGAAGAAGGAAAACATAAATTTGTTAGGTTTTTGTGAAGTATTAAACAATTGTAGTCTTGAAGTGTGTTCTTCAAAATTTTGTAGAGGTGGTTACGAGAATCTTTTTTCTCTAATTATTTTTGTAAAACAAAGTATTCCATAATATATTCAAAATGTTACTAAAATATTCATTTTACGCCAGAGTTCTATGATGTTTTAAAAATATTTTGTGCATATGAATTTGATGCAAAATTTTTAAATATAATCAAATAAAGTTAAACCCTACATTTTATTTGGAATGGATATTTTATTATCAAAAATACACTCATATTATAAGGTATATGGTTATGAAAAATTCATTTGAGACAATCACAAAATAATTATAACAATAATAAAAGAGAATAAGTTAAAAAGAGACAAATTGATTTACAATAATGGTTCAACTAAATAATCTTTAGCTTATATCCATTACCCAACCTTCATTTAAAATTTATTGTCATCTTCCTTCAATGAGTGAGGAACTCTTCATATAACGTTTTTATTGTCACATGAGAAGAAAAAACATTTATAACTCTCATTTAAGATCAAGAAGAATTGTCATAATATGCACCCTAGCAATTATCTCTAATTGTTACACTAGTATAATCATATATAACTAAAAAAAATATCTCTTTATTACTTAAACTAATGAACTAAAGTTCATATTAGTTTGTGCAATTAATAAATCATTTAACACTTTTTAACATTTTAAAAGAATCTAATCAACTTTGTAACACTCATAATGTTTTCCTCACAGCTCATAAGTGATATTTATATCTAAAACTCATTCAACTAGTTATTAATCACTAAAACTAATCAAGTGTTAGGCTAATCGATACCCCTAGTTGAACACCCATCTTTGACAAACTCCTATTTTATCCAATTTTAAAAATACTACAAATTAACCAAACCAAATCTTCAAGTAATTAATGCCCAATCTATTGGCATATCGGTTAGTCAAACCTTTAGCTAATATCCCTAATTAGAAAACTTTATATTCAATCCACTTTTAAATATCCCATTGGTTGGCTAGAATAAACCCTTCAACTACCTAATGTCATACAGAAAATGAGTTGAAATATTTAACTTTTAGGTCTTTTCAAAGATTGAACACACTTATTTGACAAAAACTTTATTCAAAACTATTTCAAAAAATTTTTTATAAAAGTGTGTTGATGGTCAATAGGGTTTTCTTAAAAATCTTTTCAAAATTTTCTTGATTATGATAAAGTATATGTATTACTCTCTAGATGTAAATAATCATGCAATGATTAAGCTCCTAGACTATTAAAACAAGTAATTCAAGGGTTACAAGCAATTTAGAATTATTTAATTACTAGTGAAATGTTTAATTCGTTTCTTATTGACTTCAATTTCACTTTTATTGTTTTAAAGGTGCCGCTGGCCATATATGAACTCCACTTTACACATTGTGTTCCTTGATACTCAACTTGAGTTGGTTTGCACAGTTGATCACTTTACCTTTATATTAAACTTAATCTTTTATGTATTATTTAATTCCTTATTAAAATACTAGTTATTGGTTTATGCTATATAGTCAATTAATTAGTTATATATTTGTGACATAATTAATTAAATATATTCTTTATTATAGATTTATTTAATTAACTAATGTATTAAACTAAGTCCATGGGAGAGATATACTTTTCAAGTAGAATTATGATAATATCATAATTGGGAGATTCATATTTTTTCTTGAAAGATAATTATGAGATTAATATTGTATTTCAGTTTTCTCTAAATTATTCATAGTGGTTGCTCTCCTAAATCTGGATATTAACAAAATGGAAAGATTGACATATGCTTTGTTTCTTTCTTATAAAAGATGTAGTTGATCTCATAAACTAAAGAATAAGGATACTTAAGCAAACATGCAAGTGCTTGTTAGAGAACAAATTTATTAAGTCGATATTAAATTGACTCAATATATGAATTTCATATAGAACATTACTTATGTGTTTATAAAAATGTTTATTATGATAATTGTATAAGTGATCTTTTGACTTAAGATCTCTAAAGTATCTTATATAGAAATTGTTCTGTTTTGATATTACTTAGGACCTCTCCTAATTAAAGATAACTCGATTCATAGTCATTGAATATAGCATAAACTGTATGGAGGTAGTTGAATGATCAACATAGGATTCATCACCATAAAGTAATTAGGGAGAATATTATATTGTTCCCAATTAGTATTAGTTTAAGAAATCCTTAATCAAGGTAGAATGTCAATAAAGGAATCAACTAAAAGTGATGAAGAATTAATATGATTGGACAAAAAATATAATAGACATTAATTTCATAATTTATATCTAATCAAAATATTGTATGATAAAAGAATTGAATTATACAAAAGAAAACTTACGCACAGAGATATAAGTTAAAACCATTTTGGCATTTCTAATATTTGAGTAGTGACATTGTTTTGCTAAATGCTAATCTTGATATAAGAATATAAATTATTTAGTTAAAAATTAAAGATAAATTAAGTGAGTTTAATTTATCTAATTTTAAGTACAATTTATTATTATAATTTATAACTATCACCAAAATATTTAGGAATCTAATGGGTCATATATGAAGAAAAATTGAAGAAAAAAAGTTAATTTAATTAAGTTGGACTTGATTATAAAATTTGACAAACTTTAAAGTCAAATATAAGATACTTGATAAATAAAGACCAATATTAGATATTATATCTTATTTGAACCAAATTGGTATTTAATTAGGATTAGTTATAACTATAATTAAAATTTAATAATTCAATTAATTACTAAAATATTCAAGCCTTATTATAAATAGGAGTAGGTTTTGCATGAGCTAGCATTTTTAACTTGCCCCTCTTTACACCACCTATAGAGTTCTCCCAATCTATTTATGGGCATATTATTAGAGATTGGACATTAGTGTGACTATTATGATTTTGTTTATGGCTCATATGTGTAAGCATGCAATCTTGGAGTTTTAGGAAGGAAACAAGCATTTATTTTATGCCTTTTGGTTGAAAACAGCATAGGAAACAAATGTGGCCTAGGGCATTTTCTCTTCTAAAAACTAGAGGTAAAGGTACAAACTAAAAACATAAGCGTATTAGTGTGGTAAGGTTTAGGACACGACTGTATCTTAGGTTGCATCCATATATGCAAAGAAGCAAAAAGGTCTACAATATGGGAAACTACTATATTAGAGCCCATGTTATATTATGGAAAGTAATAATGAGATCTACATTCTTTCCGCATCAGATAATCTTACCTAAAAATGTGTTTTTGGTGGATTTTAAACTTTATAAGGATTCTAAGATCTATTAGACTCCTATTTAAGTTATATTAGGTTTAGCAGAGGGAGAAGTTATATAAGACTATACTAGCTTGGACTTAATTAATAGTCTATATATAAGAAATTTGTAATTCTCATTTAAATGAGTGATTGATTAATATAATGAATCAACCACTATTAGCTATCAAGGACGTAGGTACACCTAATTGGCTAAACTTATTAAAAATATTCTTGTTTTCTTATTTGTTTCTCTCTTTCATACAAATATATCCTTATTAGATACACCTAATTCTCAACAAGGGGCATCATAGTATAGTTAAGGCAATAATGACTTCAATTATAAGGTTTGAAGTAGGGAAGTTTGATGAAACTCAAAATTTTAGATTATGGTGACGAAGAGTGAATGAATTGTTAGTGTATTAAGGCTTGCTAAAGGAGATATGTGAGATCCCATATCGATTGGAGAGGAGAACGAAGTACGCCTTATAAGGATATGGATACCTCTCCCTCATATACGCATTTTTCCAGGAATGGGAAAAGCAAAATCGTGAGAGCTTGGCTGGGTCAAAGCCCAAAGCGAACAATATTTGTGGGCAGGTGGTCTAGGGCTATTACAATGGTATCAGAGTCAGTACTCGAACCGGTGTATCAACGAGGACGTTGAGCCCTAAAGGGGTGGAATGTGAGATCCCATATCAGTTGGAGAGGGGAACAAAGTACACCTTATAAAGGTATAGATACCTCTCCCTCACAAGACGCATTTTCCCAAGGTGTGGGAAGAGCAAAACTGTGAGGGCTTGGCTAAGCCAAGCCCTAAAGCGGACAATATCTGTAGGCAGGTAGTCTAGGGTTATTACAATGGTATTAGAACCAGTACCCAAACTGATGTGTCAACGAGGACGCTGAGCCTTAAAGGGGGGTGGAATGTGAGATCCTGTATCAGTTGGAGAGGGGAACGAAGTAAGCCTTATAAGGGTATGGATACCTCTCCCTCATAGACGCATTTCCTAGGGATGGGAAAAGCAAAACCGTGAGGGCTTGGATGGGCCAAGGCCCAAAGTGGACAATATCTATGGGTGGGTAGTCTAGGGCTGTTACAGGATATGGGAGAATAAGTCAAAAGACATAAATGAGCTCAACTGAAAGGAATTGCATGCACGAGCAGTTGAATCCATTCAATTATATCTAGGAAGTAAGGTCATATACCACATTATAGAGATTTCACCCCTATGAAGATATGAAAGAAGATGGAGAGTCGATATACGTTGAGATCTCTCACAAATAAGTTACATTTGACACCAAGACTATATATGCTGAAGATATAAAAGAGAACAGATCAAGAACAACATATAAATTTGTTTAACCAAAAAGTCAACGACCTATTAAGGCTCTAAGTGACTATTTGGATAAGGATCAAAAGATGATTTTAATTTTTTAAGATGATTCTAATTTTTTCCTTACTTCTTTATTATGAACATCTAGTGGCCATGCTCACATTGAGTAAAGAGATAGTTGGTGTAAAGGACATTACTATTATGATATGGCTTATAATAAATAGAGATATAATATCAGTGAAAACTCTTAAGTTAAAGGGTTACATATGAGGGGAAAGTGAAAAAAATTAGAGGAAAGATGGCTCATTTAAGTGGAGTTACAGGTTAACGTCCAAGGGTGAAGATACAGTTTAGTATTATAAATGTGAGCAAACTAGAAATATCATGAGAGATTGTCCAAATAAGGAGTAATAGGACGAAGGAAAAATTAATGATCCATCAAGGTATGCTAATATAGTGTAGAGTAGGGACTTAGATTACAGTAATAGAGATATGCTTTATGTTTCAACCAGCCAAATTTAGGACTCATAGCTTTTGGATATGGGATTCTCACATCACATGACACTAAATAAAGATTGGTTTACATACACATGTCAGCCAACTTTAAGATTATTGGGTTTATGGATGACAAAGTTTGCATAATTATCAAAACAAAACATGTTAGGTTTGAGATATTTGATGGCATTGTTAGGACACTAAGGGGTATTCGATATGTACTCGATTTAAGAAAGAACCTGATCTTCTTAGACATCTTACATGCAAATGGTTTTAGTTATAAAACTATTGGACATAACATTAAGGTGGTAGAGGACACAATGATTGCTATGACAGGACCAAAATTAATGAAAAAATCTACAGATTGATAGGAAGCATAATTGTAAATGGAGAAGCTACAAAAGTATAGTAAAAGTAAAATCATACTAATTTATGACATGTATGGTTGGGTCATCTTAGTGAGAAAGAGATGGTGGAACTTTGATTGATTTCTTTTTATGTATATAAAAATTTATCAATGTTAAAACTGCAAGTGCACGAGATAGTTTCAGCTAGCACAAGTAAGTACGGGTCAATTCCACAACGAATGTAAGTACTAGTAATTACCTTTTTCTCTTATCTATCCGTTGAATCGGATTTTGGATTTTATTAAAAAATAAACTAAACAAATAAATTAAGATTTTAAATAATAATAAACGTAGAACAAAGAAAATTCTAAGAAAAGTCAATATCATATAGTAATGTTAGGTAATGAATCCCCCTAAGAATCTTTAAATATTAACCCTTTATCATGCAATTAAATTATTGATTATTGGACTGTGTAAATGCATATCTTATGTTAATATCTTTCTCAAGACTATTAACAACTAATCCATCAGTTGATTAACAGAAATCTTTCTAGTTAAAACCCTTAGGATTACATTATCGATTTGTGAATTTCACTATTACATTTGACCCTAATCTAGAGAATTTATGTCGACCTATCTTTAGATTTACATGCAACTCCTTCTAATTGTGGTAGATTTATTCACACAAGATGATTTATCAGTTTCAATCATATAAAATCAAATCATGCACTAATATTCTGGATATATTAGAAAAAAATATAACTCATGACTAAATAGAAAGAACCTGATCTTTCGATATGTACTCGATTTAAGAAAGAACCTAATCTTTTTAGACATTTTACATGCAAATGGTATTAGCTATAAAACTATTGGAGATAACATTAAGGTGGTAAAGGACGCAATGATTGCTACGAAAGGGCCAAAATTAATGAAAAATCTACAAATTGATAGGAAGCATAATTGTAAGTGGAGAAGTTACAAAAGTAGAGTAAAAGTAAAATGATACGAATTTATGACATATATGGTTGGGTCGTCTTAGTGAGAAAGAGATGATGGAACTTTGATTGATTTCTTTCTATATTTATAAAAACTTTAAGTGCATAGTTTCAACTAGTATAGGCAAGTACGGGTCAATCCCACTAGGACTGTAAGTGCCAATAATTACCCTATTTTATTATCTAATTGTTGGATCAGATTTTAGATTTTATTAAAAATTAAACTAAACAAATAAACTAAGATTTAAAACAATAATGAACGCAAAACAAAGAAAATTATAAGAAAAGTCAATATCAAATAGTAATGTCTAGGTAATGAATCCCCCTAAGAATCCTTAAACTACTAGTTCGTATATTCCTGTGAAGTTATCCTTTAAGATGCTGATTCTGGTTTTAGAGGGCTCTCTATTCCCATAACCATTTATCATGCAATTAAATTATTGATTATTGGACCATGGAAATGCCTATCTTATATTAATATCTTTCTCAAGATTATTAATAACTAATCCATCAATTGATTAACAGAAATCTTTCTAGTTAAAACCCCTAGGATTACATTATCGATTTGTGAATTTCATTATTACGTTTAACCCTAATCTAGAAAATTATGTCGACCTATCTCTAGATTTACATGCAACTCCTTCCAATTATGGTAGATTTATTCACTCAAGAGGATTTCTCAATTTCAATCCTATAAAATCAAATACTAATATTCTGGATATATTAGAACAAAAGTATAACGCATAACTAAATAGAAAGAACCTGATCTTTCGATATGTACTCGATTTAAGAAAGAACCTGATCTTCTTAAACATCTTACATGCAAATGGTAGCTATAAAACTATTGGAGATAACATTAAGGTGGTAAAGGATGCAATGATTGCTATGAAAGGACTAAAATTAATCAAAAATCTACAGATTGATAGGAAGCATAAGTGTAAGTGGATAAGCTACAAAAGTATAGTAAAAGTAAAATGATACTAATTTATGACATATATGGTTGGGTCATCTTAGTGAGAAAGAGATGATGGAACTTAGATTGATTTCTTTCTATGTTTATAAAAACTGCAAGTGCGCAGCATAGTTTCAACTAGCATAGGCAAGTACGGGTTAATGCTACTAAGGCTGTAAGTACTAGTAATTACCCTTTTCTATTATATAACCGTTGAATCATATTTTGGATTTTATTAAAAATTAAACTAAACAAATAAACTAAGATTTAAAACAATAATGATTAAAGAACAAAGAAAATTCTAAGAAAAGTCAATATCAAATAGTAATGTCTAGGTAACAAATCCCCCTAAGAATCCTTAAATATTAACCCTTTATCATGCAATTAAATTATTAATTATTGGACCTTGAAAATGCCTATCTTATATTAATATCTTTCTCAAGATTATTAACAACTAATCCATCAGTTGATTAACAGAAATCTTTCTAGTTATAACCCCTAGGATTACATTATCGATTTGTGAATTTCACTGTTACTTGTCGACCTATCTCTATATTTACATGCAACTCCTTCCAATTATGGTAGATTTATTCACACAAGATGATTTCTTAGTTTCAATCATATAAAATCAAATCATGCACTAATATTTTGGATATATTAGAAAAAAATATAACGCATGACTAAATAGAAAGAACCTGATCTTTCGATATGTACTCGATTTAAGAAAGAACCTGATCTTCTTAGACGTCTTACATGCAAATGGTATTAGCTATAAAACTAATGGAGATAACAATAAGGTGGTAAAGGATGCAATGATTGCTACGAAAGGACCAAAATTAATGAAAAATCTACAAATTGACAGGAAGCATAATTGTAAGTGGAGAAGCTACAAAAGCAGAGTAAAAGTAAAATGATACTAATTTATGACATATATGGTTGGGTCGTCTTAGTGAGAAAGAGATGATGGAATTTTGATTGATTTCTTTCTATGTTTATAAAAATTTATCAATGTTAAAACCACAAGTGCATGACATAGTTTCAACTAGCATAGGCAAGTACAGGTCAATCCCACTAGGACTGTAAGTACTGGTAATTACCCTTTTTCTATTATCTAACCGTTGAATCAGATTTTGGATTTTATTAAAAATTAAACTAAATAAATAAAGTAAGATTTAAAATAATAATGAACGCATAACAAAGAAAATTCTAAGAAAAGTCAATATCAAATAGTAATGTGTAGGTAATAAATCCCCCTAAGAATCCTTAACTATTAACCCTTTATCATGCAATTAAATTATTGATTATTGGACCGTGGAATTGTCTATCTTATATTAATACCTTTCTCAAGACTATTAACAACTAATCCATCAGTTGATTAACATAAATCTTTCTAGCTAAAACCCCTAGGATTATATTATCGATCTGTTAATTTCACTATTACGTTTGACCCTAATCTAGGGAATTTATGTCGACCTATCTCTAGATTTACATGCAACTCCTTCCAATTATGGTAGATATATTCACACAAGAGGATTTCTCAATTTCAATCATATAAAATCAAATCATGAACTAATATTCTGGATATATTAGAACAAAAATATAACGCATGACTAAATAGAAAGAACCTAATCTTTCGGTACGTACTCGATTTAAGAAAGAACCTAATCTTCTTAGACATCTTACATGTAAATGGTTTTAGCTATAAAAATATTGGAGCTAACATTAAGGTGGTAAAGGACGTAATGATTGCTATGAAAGGACCAAAATTAATGAAAAATCTACAAATTGAAAGGAAGCATAATTGTAAGTGGAGAAGCTACAAAAGTAGAGTAAAAGTAAAATGATACTAATTTATGACATATATGGTTAGGTCGTCTTAGTGAGAATGAGATGATGGAACTTTGATTGATTTCTTTCTATGTTTATAAAAATTTCAAGTGCACAGCATAGTTTTAACTAGTATAGACAAGTACAGGTCAATCCCACTAAGATTGTAAGTACTAGTAATTACCCTTTTTCTATTATCTAACCATTGAATAAGATTTTGTATTTTATTAAAAATTAAACTACACAAATAAACTAAGATTTAAAACAATAATGAACGCAGAACAAAGAAAATTCTAAGAAAATTCAATATCAAATAGTAGTGCCTAGGTAATGAATTCACGTAAGAATCCTTAAATATCAATCCTTTATCATGCAATTAAATTATTGATTATTGGATCGTAGAAATGCCTATCTTATGTTAATATCTTTCTCAAGACCATTAATAAGTAATCCATCAGTTGATTAACAGAAATATTTCTTGTTAAAACCCATAGGATATATTATCGATTTGTGAATTTCACTATTACGTTTGACCCTAATCTAGAGAATTTATGTTGACCTATCTGTAGATTTGCATGCAGCTCCTTCCAATTATGGTAGAGTTATTCACACTAGAGGATTTCTTAATCTCAATCATGTAAAATCAAATCATGCACTAATATTCTAGATATATTAGAACAAAAATATAACGCATAATTAAACATTAATAAATTAATCAATGAAATTGCATTGAATAAAATATCAAATCATATTGTTATCATAACTTAGGGTTCATCATACTTTGACACTAAAAAACTTAATTCCAATCCATAGAAAACGAAATAAAAAAACAAATATGCAGAAAAACAACAAGAAAACAAAGAAATTATAATTCTAAATCTTTCTTTTTCTTCTAATGAATCTTTTTGCAATTTGGATTGAATCTTGTTATCTGTTAGATCTTTTAACGTTATCTTTGTGTTTTCCTCGTCTCTTGCTTAGAACTGTCACCTCTCTATGTTTCTTACGACTTAAAATTACTCGAAAACTCATCTCTCTATGTTTCTTATGACTTAAAATTACTCTAAAACTCGCCTCATCCTGTTTTGCCTATGCTCATGTCCTTTTATAGTAAAAA
The DNA here is from genome assembly GCA_026874005.2 of Erythroxylum coriaceum. Classification (NCBI taxonomy): domain Eukaryota; kingdom Viridiplantae; phylum Streptophyta; class Magnoliopsida; order Malpighiales; family Erythroxylaceae; genus Erythroxylum; species Erythroxylum coriaceum. Next base: position 4,140 of record JANQAP020161667.1, on the reverse strand, counting down.
TTAGGGTTTTTTGGATATACACAGTCAACATGCACGAGTGTATAGGTGACCGTGTATCTCTAAAAATACCTAAATTCACGATTTCACACAAGCATAGAGACTTACATAGGCAATACACTGGCGTGTAACTCCATACGACTAGAAACAAAATTATTCAATCTTTACACGTTTGCAGAGACATACACACTCAATGTACACGATCGTGTATCTTCAAGTTGCTTCAAATCTTCATTTCATGTTACAATTTCATTCTCTTTTTGGTTCAGGAAGGCAATTATAACCTACAAACATACTTGAAGTGAATTAAGTAGTAAATACAATATAAAACTATAAAATAACAAACAAAAAAAGTTAAATATGGGTATACAAATATAGTCAAACAGTCGTTTATCAAACTTGATAAGGGGAACTTATTGAAAGGTTTCAAACACTAAAAGCTATAATTATATAAGTTTCAAGTGTTTGGTAAAAGGTATAAAGGCAAGCTTTAAGGATGCAATGTTTAGGGAGCATTATATTTATAAACAAACATATTTAGAGGACATATCAAGGTCAGTAGGGAGCAGTAATGGTTCCAAATTGATAAAGTGGAAGTGGAACGACTTATAATTAATGTTAAAGAGGCTAAAAAATTGATTCAGAATATATAACAATGTCAAGAAGAGAGAATCAGAATGATATATCCATAGATAGAGTGAGATGGACCATCAAGTTGCCAAGTAGATATGGTTGGGAAAACTTAGTCATATATGTTCTTATCATTAGTAATAGGGATGTAACTACTTTTTAGGGGACTTTGGTTAGTTATGAGGGATAGATGAATAAGAGATACATGGAAAGCTTAATAGTGAAGAATGTGAAACCTCACAAGGTTAAGGAATTGAGTGCATTTGGAAAGATCTTGTTAGAAAGAGTTCGCACTTTGAAGAATGCAGCTTATATTTTGACAAAGCTAGTTATCATAGAGAAGTACAAGCATTGAGTAAATTTGGTTAATGTATTGAGATGTTAGATATGGTTACAACCTAACATATGTAGAGTATATTTATTAAAATGGAGATTATTATGTGTGGCCCATATATGCAGACGTATAATCTTAGAGTTATTTCTTAGAGTGTGTTGGCTAAACATATGATATTTTCTAAGGAGGAGATTCTCATGTTTGGCTCATGTGTTTGTGCTTTCAATCTTGGAGTTTTAGGAAGGAAACAGATATTTTCTTGGATACCTTTTAGGTGAACATGGCATAGGACACAAACTTAGTGTATAACATGTTCATTTTTAGAAATCGAAAGTGAAAGCACAAAAATTTTTATATCGAAGACATATTTGGAACATTATTGTATCATAAATCGTGTTTATGTATGCAGAGAAGTAAAAGGATCTATAGTATAGAGCACGAGTGTATCATAGCTCATGTATGACATGTTCATTCTTAGAAATTGAAAGTGAAAGCAGAAAAATTTTTATATAGAAGACATATTTGAAACATTTTTAGAAATCAAAAGTGAAAGCACAAAAATTTTTATATAGAAGACATATTTGAAACATTATTGTATCATAAATCATGTTTATGTATGCAGAGAAGTAAAAGGATCTATAGTATAGAGCACGAGTGTATCATAACTCATGTCATGTTTTAAAAAGTGACAGTCAGATTAATAACTTAAGACACAATTGTATCCTAAGTTGTGCTTGTGACAAACATGCTTATCCAGATATGCATTTATGTTATATCACTACAAGAAAATAACAAATTACCGACAAAACATTACCTATGGAAAACATTCCTTAGTAAATTAGCGACAGAAATGGATTATCTGTTGGTAAATTTGACGAACTTTTTTTTGCGATGGCCAAAACATTTGTTAATAAACATGGAGGGAAAATATTCCCGCGTGTTTTCTGACAGAATATAGTGACGGAATAGTAAAGTCCGTTATAAAAGTAGGCGGCAATGGCTCACGGGAAAAATAAGCACCTTGAATACCGAAGGAATTGTGATTCCATCAGTAACTGTCGAATTGTTCATAAAATAAAACGACGTCATTTAGTTTTAATCCAAACGACGTCGCTTTATTCACAGACTTAACAAACCCAAAGCCCCCCTTCTCCTTCCCCTCTGTTATTTTCTCTCTTCTTCCCACCATTAATGTCGTCAGTCCTTTTCCTCCCAAGCTTCCACCGTCGCTTTTTGCTTCATTTTTGGTCCATCCTGCATCATTTTTAGGTAACAAAACTATTGGGTTTATTTTGTCTCCAAAAAATAAAGATGTTAAATGCTTATATATATGACCGTAGGTGGGTGGGTGTGTTCTATTTGGATTGTTGGTTTATGCATTTTTACGTTGAATTGTTGGTTTATTTGTGGTTTGAATGTGTTGTTGTTAGTAAATAATGAAAAAATGCAGTTGTTTTTTTATTAGTTAGAGATAATTCGGGTTGCCTATGAATTGTTCAATGAAATGCCTCTTAGAGGCATATCAGTTGAATTAGAAACAAATCAAATTGGAGTTATTGTATGGTTGAATTAATTTGATTGTGTTGGTGAATAAGATGTAAACTTGTCTTGCTCTTATGTATTGTTTGGCTTATCCTTAGTCTTGGCATTGGTAATCAGAAATGGAGAAATTAAAATTACAAGATAATTAACATAAATGTTGGAATATGAAACAATTAGTTTGCTTTGTTATGATTAATATTTCATAAATAATTGATTGATTTATGTATTTATAAAGAGAGAAGATGCTAATAAAAAGTTGTATATCTTCTTTCATATACAGATATATATCATATCACCTATAACCACAAATAAGAAAGCAAATTATCACATGCTTTTAGTATATGATCAACCAGCGGAACAAATGGTACAAGATTGGAATTAATGAAGATAAAATCCTAAGTCCATATTTTAGGGCTTATTAATTATGTTGACATCATACATCATTAATTGTTGTCATAATTATTGATGTATGATGATATAAAGATCTTTTTCCAGATACTATATCTCCATAGATCATTCTCTTATTTCTAGGAAAAGAAAGAAATAAAATACAATTTCATGGTCCTCTATAGAGGTTTAGTACATAAGCATAGCAACCATAAGTTGTGAACTTTTATGGCTCAACTACTTTCTTCAAGATCTATATATTCTTATGTAGCTTATAGGAACCCTCCTTTATGATAACAAAGCTGCACTATAAATGTCACAAATCCTTGTTGTCATGAATGAATAAAATAACTTAATATTGATTGTAATTTCACCAGAGATAAGATACAAGCAGGTTTTTTATATACTTCCTACATCCCTTTACATTTACAACTTACAGATGTAATGACCAAAGCCCTAAATCAAGTGCAACATCAGTTTCAAGTTGGCTTTTATAAAGGCTCTAACTTAGAGGAGATGTGGAATATATAATAACATATTGTAATTAATTTATAATTTTTCATATGTACAATTAATTATAGCTTTTTAGAAATTTGTTTAAGAGATAATAAGGAGGTTTTACTTCTATATAAGTATGATATAGCTATATTAATTGATGATGGCTTTTATATTCTATCTTTCTCTCTCTCTTTTCATTTCTTCTGTAAATTCTTTTGATTTCTTATATTCCCCAAATTCGTTCAACACATAAAACTTAAAAACAAATGGTAAGAACAAACATTTCCATAGTAAAACCATATTAAGAACAAACATTTCCATCAAATCAAAGCAACCAATGTTATCATTGTATAAAGAAGAATAGACCTAGGGAGAAAGTAAATGTGTTGACAATAATGTAATATAAATAAAACATTAAACTAATACCTAAATCACATAACTAGTAGCATACCCTTAATAAAGTTACAACAACGTTGTAGTAGTGATGGGCTGACGATAGTTAATAAGTGATGAAAACTCCAACATAAAGTAAGAAATGAGAGGAGTATGCTCCGAGAGTGACATTATAGATTTAAAGTGAAAAGAGAGTTAGGGAGAAATGATATAGGGAAATTAATTTTGTTTAACTTAATAGTTTTTCTCAATTCTTATTCTCTATTGGATATTTATTATATGCCATATTGATTAATATATTCCTAAAAACTATTCATACAATTCAAAATGATAATTTAGTATAGTATTAAATATTTTTG
>JANQAP020161569.1:0-20795 GCA_026874005.2 Erythroxylum coriaceum | reverse complement strand
GACATTCTGGTTTATTCCAAGAGTGAAGGGGAACATAAGGAGCATCTCAGGAGAGTGTTGCAGACACTGAGAGAGAAGGAGCTTTATGCTAAGTTTAGTAAGTGTGATTTTTTGCTTCATGAGGTGATATTCTTTGGACATGTAATTTCTGAGAATGGGGTACATGTGGATCCAATGAAGGTTGAAGCAATAGTGAATTGACATGCACCCAAGTCTGTGACAGAGGTAAGGAGTTTTCTAGGTCTGGCAGGTTATTATAGAAGGTTTGTAGAAGAATTTTCTATGATTGCTGCTCTGATGACTAAGTTATTAAGGAAGAATCATAAATTTGTCTGTGGTGAGGAATGTCAGAAAAGCTTTGAGGAGCTCAAGAGAAGATTAACTAGTACTCCAGTTTTGATATTGCCTATTGGAGATGAGGGCTATACAGTATATAGTGATGCCTCAAAGAAGGGTTTGGGTTATGTATTGATGCAGGGAGACAAGGTGACAGCATATGCTTCAAAGCAACTGAAGCCTTATGAATTGAATTATCCCACGCATGATTTGGAATTGGCAGCTGTGATTTTTGCCTTAAAAATTTGGAGACACTATTTGTATGGGGTTCAGACGAGGATCTTTACAGATCATAAAAGTCTCGAGTATTTGTTGAGTCAGAAGGAACTGAATTTCAGACAGAGAAGGTGGACTGAGCTACTTAAGGATTATGATTTGATGATTCAGTATCATCCAGGGAAGGCTAATGTAGTGGCGGATGCTTTGAGTAGGAAGTCCTCGATAGCCCATGTTCAGACAGTTTATCTTCCTTTATTGGAAGAAATTGCTAAGCTTAAGATAAGTTTGAAACAGGAGGAACCAAGTTGTATTGTTGCTAACTTCAGAGTAAGACCGAAACTTAGGGAGAAAACAGCCTGTTGGCAAGGTCACTAGGCACCTTCGGTGGAAAAAATAGCCCGTTAGGTAGCATCGGTAGGAAACATAGCCCGTTGGAACACCTTCGATGGGAAAAATAGCCCGTTGGCGTGGTCACTAGGTGCCTTCGATGGGAAAAATAGCCTGTTGGCACATTTGCTAGGCACCTTCGGTGGGAAAAACAACCCATTGGCACACCTTCGACGGGAAAAACAGCACAGTCGCACGATCACTATGCATCTTTAGTAGGCAAAATAGCCCGTTGGCACACCTTCGGTGGATAAAATAGCTCGATTGTCCTATCATTAGGCACATTCAGTGGGAAACAACCCATTGACAGCATCAGTAGGAAACATAGTCTGTTAGAAAACCTTCGGTGGAAAAAACAGCACGTTGGCACAGTTACTAGGCAACTTTGGTGGAAAAAGCACCCTGTTGGTAGACCTTCAGTGGGAAAAACACCACGATCGCAAGGACGCTAGACACCTTCGATGGGCAAAATATCCCATTAGGACGTTTGCTACGCACCTTTGATGGGCAAAACATCCCATTGACACGTTCGTTAGGCACCTTCAGTGGGAAAAAAGCCTTTCGGCACACCTTTGGTGTGCAACACAACCTGTTGGCGTAGTTGCTTGACATCTTCGGTGGCTAAAACAGTCCATTGGGCTTCTTTGATGGGAGAAACAGCCCGTTAGCACATTTGCTAGGTAACTTCGGTGGGAAAAACAATTCGTTAGACCCCTTCGGTGCGGAAAATATTCCGTAGACACACCTTCAATAGGGAAAACAACCCGTTGGCACGGTTACTAGGCACCTTCGGTAGGTAAAATAGCCTGTTGGCACGTTCACTAGGCACCTTTGGTGGGCAAAGGAGCCTATTGGCACACCTTCAATGGGCAACACTGCTCGTTGTTATGGTTGCTAGGCAACTTCGATGAGCAAAACAGTCAGTTGGGCACGTTCGATGGGAACAGCCCGTCGGTGCACTTTCAGTACGCAAAACAACCTATTAGCACACCTTTGGTGGGCAAAACAACCCTTTGGCACTATTGCTAGGCACCTTTAGTCGGAAAAAACTTTCCGTTGTGCACCTTTGACAAGATGCACAACCCGTTGGCACATCTTCTGTAGGCGAAATAGCTCGTTAGCACATGTTCACTAGGCACCTTTGGTTTGAAAAATAGCCCATTAGTCAGCATCGATGGGAAACATAGCCCTTTGACATACCTTTGATGAGAAAAATAGCACGTTGGCATGCTAGGCACTTTCAATGGGAAAAATAGCCCATTAACATGTTCTCTAGGCACCTTCGGTAGGAAAAATAGACTGTTGGCACACAGGTGGGAAAAACACCACGATCGCATGGTCAATAGATAACTTTGATAGGCAAAATAGCCTGTTGGCACAGCTACTAGGCAACTTAATGGGCAAAACAGCCTGTTGGTAATTTTACTTGGCACCTTTAGTGGAAAAAATAGCGCATTGGCACAGCTTCAGTGGGAAAAGCAGCTCGTTGGGTGCCTCCAGTGGAACAAATAGCTTGTTGGGATATTCGCTAGGCACCTTTGGTGAAATAACCCTTTGGCACACCTTCGGTGGGTGAAACAGCTCGTTGGCACACCTTTGGTCGGCAAAATAGCTTGTTGTCATGATCGCGACACCTTCGGTGGGAAAAATAGCCCATTGGAAAACCATTGGAAGGCAAAACAACACGTTGGAATACCTTCAGCCAGGAAAATAGCCAGTTGGCACGGTTAGTAGGCACCTTCGGTGGGCAAAACAGCCCATTGGGTACCTTCGATGGGAAAAACAGCCTGTTTGCACACCTTCGGTAGGCAAAACAACCCGTTGGGATGTTCGCTAGGCTCCATCGGTAGGAAAAACAGCTCGCTGGCACACCTTCGGTGGGAAAACACCATGTTGGCATGGTTGTAAGGCTCCTTTGTTAGGAAAAACAACAAGTTGGGCACCTTTAGTAGGAAACATAGCCCGTTGGCACACCTTCGATGGGGCAAATAGCTCGTTGACACGTTCGTCCTTTACACACCTTTGGTAGGCAAAGTAGCCCGTTGGCACATCTTTGGTGACAAAACAACTATTGCAACGGTCACTAGGCATCTTCGGTGGGAAAAACAGCCCGTTAGCACACCTTTGGTAGGCAAAAAAGTCTGTTAGAACACATTAGGTCTGAAAAATAGCCAGTTGGCATAGTCGCTAGGCACCTTCAGTGGGTAAAATAACCCCTTGGATAGCTTCGATGGGCAAAATAGTCCCTTGAGCACCTTCGATAAGAAAACAGCCCGTTTGCACACCTTCGGTAGACAAAACAACCCGTTGGCATTATTGTTAGGTGCCTTCGGTGGGCAAAACAGCTAGTTGGCAGGGTCCTCAGGCATCTTTGGTGGGAAAAACAGCTTGTTGGCATGTTCGACCGGAAAAACAACCCGTTGGAACACCTTCGGTAGGCAAAATAGCTCGTTGGCACACCTTCACTTGGCAAAACAACATGTTGACAAGGTCACTAGTCACCTTCAATGGGAAACACAGCCCATTGGCACACCTTCCGTAGGCAAAACAACTTGTTGGCACACCTTCAGTGGACAAAACAGCCCGTTGGCACAGTCAATAGGCACCTTCGGTGGCAAAAATAGCCTGTTGGCATCATCAATAGGAAACATAGTCTGTTGGAACACCTTTGGCAGGAAAAATAGCCCGTTGGCACAGTCACTAGGCACCATCGGCTAGAAAAACACCCCGTTAACACACTTTCGGTGGGAAAAACACCAAGGTCACATGGTTGCTAGACTCCTTCGGTGGGAAAAATAACCCATTGGTAAGTTCGCTAGGCACCTTTGGTGGGCAAAACAGCCCATTGACATGGTTGCTAAGCACCTTTGGTGGGCGAAACAGCCCATTGACAAGGTCACTAGGCACCTTCGGTAGGTAAAATAGCTAGTTGGCACACCTTCACTAGGCAAGACAACATGTTGGCAAGGTCGCTAGGCACCCTTGATGGGAAGCACAACTCATTGGCACAACTTCTATAGGTAAAACAACCTTTTGGCACACCTTTAGTGGACAAAATAGCCAGTTGGCATGGTCACTAGACACCTTCGGTGGGCAAAATGGCCCATTAGGCACCTTCTTTTAGGAAAACAGCTTGCTTGCACACCTTCGGTAGGTAAAACAACCCATTGGCACGATCGCTAGCCACCTTCAATGGGCAAAATAGCCTATTGGCATTGTCATCAAGCACCTTTGATGGGAAAAATAGTCCGTTGGCATATTCGATGGGAAAAACAACCCATTGGAACACTTTCGATAGGCAAAATAGTTCGTTAGCGCACCTTTGCTAGGTAGAACAACAAGTTGGTATAGTCGCTAGGCACCTCCAATGGGAAACACAACCCATTGGCACACCTTTCGTAGGTAAAACAGCCCATTGGCACACATTCGGTGGACAACACAACTCGTTGGCACGGTCACTAGGCTCCTTAGGTGGGAAAAACAGCACGTTGGCACCTTTGGTGGGCAAAACAGCCTGTTGACACACCTTTGGGGGCAAGATAGCCCGTTGGCACACCTTCGACAGAGAAAACAACCTATTGGCACAGTCACTAGGCACATTCAGTGGGTAAAAGAGCCACTTGTCACTTTCGCTAGGCACCTTTGGTAGGAAAAGTAACCAATTGGCACACCTTCAATGGGAAACATAGCCCGTTGACACGATCACTAGGCATCTTCGGTGAGCAAAATAGTCAATTGAGCACCTTTGATGGGAGAAACACCCCGTTCGCGCAACTTTGGTAGACAAAACAACCTATTGGCACACCTTTGGTGGGCAAAACAACCCTTTGGCACAGTTACTAAGCACCTTCAGTGGGAAAAAACTTTCCATTAGGCACCTTTGATGGGAAAAACAACCTGTTGGAACACTTTCCATAGGTAAAACAACCCCTTGGCACACCTTCAGCAAATAAAACAGCCCGTTGGCATGGTTTCTAGGCACCTTCGCTTGGAAAAATATCCCGTCGGGCAACATTAGTGAGAAATATTATCGTAGGCACACCTTTGGTGGGAAAAACAACACGGTGGCACTATTGCTAGACACCTTCGATGGGAAAAATAGCCCGTTGGCATGTTTGCTAGGACACTTCGATAGGAAAAATAGACCATTGGCACACCTTCGGTGGGAAAAATACAATGATCGCATAGTCACTAGACACCTTTGGTGGGAAAATAGCTCGTTGGCACAGTTTCTAGGCACCTTTGGGGGCATAACAACTCGTTGGCAATTTTTTAGGCACCTTTAGTGGAAAAACAGCCCATTGGGTACATTTGGTGGGAAACACAATTCGTTGCACACCTTCGAAAGGGAAAATAGCCCATTGGCACGTTAACTAGGCATCTTCGGTGGGAAAAACAAACCTCTGGCACACCTTCGATGGGCAACACAACCAGTTGGCACAATCGCTAGGCATCTTCGATGACCAAAGTAGTCCGTTGGGCATCTTCTTCGGTAAAAACAGCCTATTGGCACACCTTTGGTACGCAAAACAACACATAAGCTCACCTTCTATGGGCAAAACAACCCTTTGACATAGTTGGTACGCACCTTCAGTGGGAAAAAGCTTTCCATTGGGCACCTTCGATGGGAAACACAGCCTACTAGCACATCTTTCCATTGGCATACCATCAGTGGATAAAATAGCTCGTTGGCACGGACACTAGGCACCTTCGGCTGGAAAATAGCTTGTTGGGCAGCATCAGTAGGAAACAAAGCCCGTTGACATGTTCGCTAGGCACCTTTGATAGAAAAAACAATCCATTGGACACCTTTGGTAGAAAAAATAGCCCATTGGCACATCTTTGGTAGGCAAAATAGCCCTTTGGCAAGGTTATTAGGCACCTTTGGTGGGCAAAATAGCCCGTTGGCATGTTTGCTAGGCACCTTCGGTGGGGAAAGCAGCCCATTGACACACCTTTGATGGACATCATAGCATGTTGGCACAGTCGCTAGGCAACTTTGGTAGGAAAAACAACCCGTTGGCACAGTCATTAGGTGCCTTTGATGGGAAAAAGAGCCCGTTAGCACGTTCACTAAGCACCTTCGGTGGGAAAAAATAGCCCGTTGGCACAACTTTGGTGGGAAAAACACCATGATCGCACGGTCGCTAGGCATCTTCAGTGCGCAAAATAGCCCGTTATCGAACCTTCAGTGGACAAAACACAGCCCATTAGTACACCTTCGGTGGAGAGAACGTAGCCCGATGGCACACCTTCGGTGGACAAAAGAGCCCGTTGGCACAATCATTAGGCACCATCAGTGGGAAAATCACCCCATTGGCACATCTTTGGTGGGAAAATCACTACAGACGCACAGTCCCTAGACATCTTTGGTGGGCAACATAGCCCATTGGCACATTCGCTAGGCACCTTAGATGGGCAAAACAGCCCATTAGCATGGTCGCTTGGCACCTTCGATAGGCAAAACAGCCCATTGGGCACCTTCGATGGGAAAACAACCCAATTGCACACCTTCGGTAGGGAAAACAACCCATTGGCATTGTCGCTAGGTGCCTTTGGTAGGCAAAATAGCCCGTTGGCACTGTCCTTAGGCATCTTTGGTGGGAAAAATATCCCGTTGGCATGTTTGACGAGAAAAAGAACTCGTTGGAACACCTTCGGTAAGCAAAATAGCACGTTGGCACCCCTTCACTATGCAAAACAACACATTGGTAAGGTCGTTAGGCACCTTCGATGGGAAACACAACCCGTTGGCACACCTTCCGCGAGCAAAACAGCCCGTTGGCAAACCTTCAATTGACGAAATAGCCAGTTGGCCCGGTCATTAGGCACCTTTGGTGTGAAAAATGGCCTGTTGGGCAGCATCAGTCAAAAACGTCGTCTGTTGGAACACCTTTGGCAGGAAAAATAGACCGTTGGTAGAGTCACTAGGCACCATCGGTGGGAAAAGCCCCATGGTCGCATGGTCGCTAGACTCCTTCGGTGGGTAAAATAGTTCGTTGGCATCTTCGCTAGGCACCTTTGGTGGGCAAAACAACCCATTGGCACAGTTGCTAGGCACCTTCGTTGGGTAAAACAGTCCATTGGGCACCTTCGGTGGGAATTATAGCCCGTTTGCACACCTTCAGTAGGAAAAACAACCTATTGGTACAGTTGTTAAACTCCTTTGGTGGGGAAAACAGCCCGTTGGCACGGTCGTTAGGCACCTTCGGTGGGAAAAATAACTAGTTGACACGTTTGATGGGAAAAGTAGCTCGTTAGAGCACCTTTAGTATGCAAAATAATCAGTTGGCACACCTTTGCGACGTAAAACAACACCTTTGCACGGTTGCTAGGCACCTTTGATGGGATACACAACCCATTGGCACACCTTTTGTAGACAAAATAGCCTGTTGGAATGGTCTCTAGGGCCCAAAGTAGCCTGTTGGCATGGACACTAGGCACTTTCCGTGGGCAAAATAGCCCATTGGGTTGCTTCGATAGGAAAAATAGCCTGTTTGCATACCTTTGGTAGGCAAAACGACCCATCGACATGGTCGTTAGGCACCTTCAATGGGCAAAACAGGTCGTTGGCATTGACGTCAAGCACCTTCGGTGGGAAAAACAGCCTGTTGGCATGTTTGATGGGAAAAACAACCTGTTAGAACACCTTCAATAGGCAAAATATCCCGTTAGCACACCTTTGCTAGGCAAAACAACATGTTGGAATGGTCGCTACTCACCTTCGATGGGAAACATAGCCCATTGGCACACCTTTCATAGGCAAAACAGCCCATTGGCACACATTCGGTGGACAACATAGCCCGTGGGCATGATCACTAGGCTCCTTCGGTGGGAAAAACAGCACGTTGGCACCTTTGGTGGGCAAAACAACTCGTTGGCACACCTTTGGTGGGCAAAATAGCCCTGTTGGCACACCTTTGGTAGGGAAAACAACTTATTGGCACAGTCATTAGGCATCATAGGAAGGCAAAATAGGCCCTTGTCACGTTCGCTAAGCACCTTCGGTGTGAAAAGCAGCCCATTGGCACACCTTCAATGGGCAACACAGCTTGTTGGAACAGTCGTTAGGCATCTTTGGTGAGCAAAACAGTCAGTTGGGCACCTTCGACGGGAGAAACAGCTAGTTGGCATAGCTTCGGTAGGCAAAACAACTCGTTGGCACACCTTCGGTGGGCAAAACAGCCCTTTGGAATAGTTACGAGGCACCTTCAGTGGGAAAAAACTTTCCATTAGGCACCTTTGTTAGGAAACACAACCCATTGGTGCACCTCCAGTAGACAAAATAACCCCTTTGGCACGGTTACTAAGCACCTTCAGTGGGAAAAAACTTTCCATTAGGCACCTTTGATGGGAAACACAGCCTGTTGGAACACTTTTCATAGGCAAAACAACCCCTTAGCACACCTTCGGCAAATAAAACAGCCCGTTGGCATGGTCACTAGGCACCTTCGTTGGGAAAAATATCTCGTTGGGCAACATTGGTGGGAAATATAGCTGTTGGCATACCTTCGGTGGGAAAAACAACACATTGGAACTATCGCTAGGCACCTTCGATAGGAAAAATAGCTCGTTGGCACGTTTGCTAGGAAACTTCGGTAGGAAAAATAGACCATTGGCACACCTTCGGTGGGAAAAACATAATGATCGCACAGTCGCTAAACACCTTCGGTGGGCTAAATAGCCCATTGGCATGGTCGTTAGGCACCTTTGGTGGGCAAAACAGCTCGTTGGCAATTTTTTTAGGCACCTTCAGTGGAAAAATAGCCCGTTGGGCACCTTCAGTGGGAAACACAATCCGTTGCACCCCTTTGGTAGGTCAAATAGCCCATTGACATGTTAACTAGGCACCTTTGGTGGGAAAAACAACCCTCTAGCACACCTTCGATAGCCAACACAACCCGTTGGCACAGCCGCTAGGCATCTTCGGTGAGCAAAATAGTCTGTTAGGCACCTTTGATGGTAAAAACAGCCTGTTGGCGCACCTTCGGTAGGCAAAACAACCTATCAACTCATCTTCGGTTGGCAAAACAGCCCTTTGACATGTTGCTACGCACCGTCAGTGGGAAAAAACTTTCCATTGGACACCTTCGATGCGAAACACAGCCTATTGGCACATCTTTCCCACGCAAAATTGTCTGTTGGCATACCATCGGTGGACAAAACAGCTGGTTAGCACGAACACTAGGCACCTTCAGCTAGAAAATAGGTTGTTCGACAGCATCGGTAGGAAATAAAGCTCGTTGACAAGTTCGCTAGGCATCCTTGATAGGAAAAACAATCCGTTGGACACCTTCGGTAGGAAAAATAGCCCGTTGGCACAACTTTGGTAGGTAAAACAACCCTTTGGCAAGGTCACAAGGCACCTTCAGTGGGCAAAATAGCCTATTGGCATGTTTGCTAGGCACCTTTGGTGGGAAAGCAGCCCATTGGCACTCCTTTGATGGGCAACACAGCATATTGGGACAGTCGCTAGGCATCTTAGGTAGGAAAAACAACTTGTTGGCATAGTCACTAGGCGTCTTCGATGGCAAAAATAACCCGTTAGCACGTCCACTAAGCACCTTTGGTAGGAAAAAACAACCTGTTGGCACACCTTCGGTAGGAAAAACACCATGATCGCACAGTCGCTAGGCATCTTCAGTGGGTAAAATAGCCCGTTGTCGAAACTTTGGTGGACAAAACATAGCCCATTGGTACACCTTTGATGGAGAAGCCACAGCCTGATGGCACACCTTTGGCGGACAAAAGAGCCCATTGGCATAGTCATTAGGCACCATCGGTGGGAAAAACACCCCGTTGCCACAACTTCGGTGGGAAAAACATCACGGCCGCACAGTCCCTAGACACCTTCGGTGGGAAACATATCCCATTGGCACATTCGCTAGGCACCTTTGGTGGGCAAAACGGCCCATTGGCATGGTCACTTGGCACCTTCGGTGGCTAAAACAGCCCATTGGGCATCTTCAATAGGAAAACAACCCATTTGCACACCTTCATTAGGCAAAACAACCCATTGGCATTGTCGCTAGGTGCATTCAGTGGGCAAAATAGCCTATTGGCACTATCCTCAGCCATCTTTGGTGGGAAAAATAGCCCGTTGGCATGTTCAACGGGAAAAAGAACTTGTTGGAACACGTTCGGTAAGCAAAATAGTACATTGGCACTGCTTCACTAGGCAAAACAACATGTTGACAAGGTCGCTATGCACCTTCGATGGGAAACACAACTGTTGGCACACCTTCCGTGGGCAAAACAGCCCTTTGGCACACCATCGGTGGACAAAACAGCTCGTTAGCATGGACACTAGGCACCATTAGTTTGAAAATAGCTTGTTGGGCAGCATTGGTGGGAAACAAAGCTCGTTGACACATTCGTTAGGCACCCTTGATAGGAAAAACAATCTGTTGGACATCTTCAGTAGGAAAAATAGCCTGTTGGCACACCTTCGATGGGAAAAACACTATGGTCGCATGATCGCTAGACTCCTTTGGTAGGAAAAATAGTTCATTGACATCTTCGCTATGCACTTTTGGTGGGCGAAACAGCCCATTGACATGGTTATTAGGCACCTTCGCTGGGTAACACAGTCCATTAGGTATCTTTGGTGAGAATTATAGCCCATTTGCACACCTTCAGTAGGCAAAACCACCTGTTGGCACAGTTGCTAGACTCCTTTGGTGGGCAAAATAGCCCGTTGGCACAGTCATTAGGCAACTTCGGTGGGAAAAATAGCCCGTTGACATGTTCGATGGGAAAACAGCCCATTGGAACACCTTCGGTAAGCAAAATAGACAGTTGGCACACCTTCGCTAGGTAAAACAACACTTTGACACGGTCACTAGGCACCTTTGATGGGATACATAACCTATTGGCACACCTTCTATAGGCAAAACAGCCTGTTGGAACGATCACTAGGGCCTAAAATAGCCCGTTGGCATAGTCACTAGGCACCTTCGATAGGCAAAACAACCTATTGGCAATGTCGTTAGGCACCTTTAGTGGGCAAAACAGGTCGTTGGCATTGTCGTTAGGCACCTTCGATGGGAAAAACAACCCGTTGGAACACCTTCGGTAGGCAAAATATCCCGTTAGCACACCTTTGCTAGGCAGAACAACATGTTGGAATGGTCGCTAGGCACCTTCGATGGGAAACATAGCCCATTGACACACCTTTCATAGGCAAAATAGCCCGTTGGCACACATTCGGTGGACATCACAGCCCGTTAGCACAATCACTAGGCTCATTTGGTGGAAAAAACAGCACGTTGGCACCTTTGGTGGGCAAAATAGCCTATTGGCACACATTTGGTGGGCAAAATAGCCCCGTTGACACAGCTTCGGTAGGGAAAACAACGTGTTCCCACAGTCAATAGGCACCTTCGGTTGGCAAAATAGGCCCTTATCACGTTCGCTAGTCACCTTCGGTGTGAAAAGCAGCCTATTGGCACACCCTTAATAGGCAACACATCTTGTTGGAACAGTCGCTAGCCATCTTTGGTTAGCAAAACAGTCAGTTGGGCATCTTCGATGGGAGAAACAGCCCGTTGGCGCACCTTCAATAGGCAAAACAACCCGTTGGCACTCCTTCGGTGGGCAAAACAACCCTTTGGAACAGTTGCTAGGCACCTTCAGTAGGAAAAAACTTTCCATTAGGCATCTTTTACGAAAAACATAGCCCATTAGCACACCTCCCATAGGCAAAACAGCCTTTTGGCACAGTTGCTAGGCACCTTCAGTGGGAAAAAACTTTCCATTAGGAACCTTTGATGGGAAACATAGCTTGTTGGAACACTTTCCATAGGCAAAACAACCCCTTGGCACACCTTCAGCAACACAAAACAGCTCGTTGGCATGGTCACTAGGCACCTTTGTTGGGAAAAATATCTTGTTTGGCAAAATTGGTGGGAAATATAGCCGTAGGCACACCTTCGATTGGAAAAACAACACATTGACACTATCGCTAGGCACCTTCGATGGGAAAAATAGCCCGTTAGCACGTTTGCTAGGCAACTTCGGAGGGAAAAATAGACCATTGGCATACCTTCGGTGGGAAAAACACAGTGATCGAACAATCGCTTGACACCTTTGGTGGGCAAAATAGCCCTTTGGCACCGTCACTAGGCACCTTTGGTGGGCAAAATACCTCATTGGCAATTTTGTTAGGCATCTTCAGTGGAAAAAGAGCCCATTAGGCACCTTTGGTGGGAAACACAGCCCTTTGCACACCTTCGGTAGGGCAAATAGCTCGTTGGCACATTAACTAGGCACCTTCGATGGGAAAACAACCATCTGGCACACCTTTGATGGGCAACACAACCCATTGTTATAGTCGCTAGGCATCTTCGGTGAGCAAAACAGTCTGTTAGGCATCTTCGATGGTAAAAACAGCTTGTTGGCGCACCTTCGGTAGGCAAAACAACCCGTTAGCTCACCTTCAGTGGGCAAAATAGCCATTTTACATGGTTGCTACTCATCTTTAGTAGGAAAAAACTTTCCATTGTGCACCTTCGATGGGAAACACAGCCTATTGGTACACCTTTCGTAGGCAAAACAGTCAATTGGCACCACATCAGTGGACAAAACAGCTCGTTGGCACGGACACTAGACACCTTTGGTTGGAAAATAGCTTGTTGGGTAGCATCAGTGGGAAATGAAGCCCATTGACACGTTCGCTAGGCACCCTTGATAGGAAAAACAATACGTTGGACACCTTCGGTAGGAAAAATAGCCCGTTGGCACACCTTCGGTAGGCAAAACAACACTTTGGCAAGGTCACTAGGCACCTTCGGTGGGCAAAATAGCCTGCTGGCACGTTCACTAGGCACCTTCGGTGGGGAAAGTAGCCCATTGGCACACCTTTGATGGGCATCATAGCATGTTGACAAAGTCGCTAGGCATCTTCGGTAGAAAAAAATAACCCGTTGGCACAGTCATTAGGTGCATTCAAGGGGAAAAATAGCCCGTTAGCACGTTCACTAAGCACCTTCGATAGGAAAAAATAGCCTGTTAGCACACCTTCGGTAGGCAAAACAGCCAACGGTAAGGGGGTGCGACACCTTTGATAGGAAACACAGCCCATTACCACGCCATCCAGAGGTAAAATAGTCCGTTGGCACACCTTCAGTGGATAAAACAGTCTGTTGGCACGGTCACTAGGCACCTTTGGTAGGAAAAACAATCCGTTAGGCAGTATCGGTGGGAAACATAGCCCTTTGGCATACCTTTGGTGGGAAAAACAGCACGTTGGCATGGTCGCTAGGCACCTTCGATGGGAAAATAGCTCGTTAGCACATTCGCTAAACACCCTTGGTGGGAAAAATAGACCATAGGCATACCTGCGGTGGGAAAAACACTACATTTGGATGATCACTAGACAAATTTAGTGGGCAGAATAGCCTATCGGCACAGTCAGTGGGCACCTTTAGTGGAAAAAACAGCACATTGACACAACTTTAATGAGAAAATAGCCCCTTAGGCACCTTTGGTGGGAAACATAGCCCGTTGGCACACATTCAGTTGGGCAAATAGCCCGTTGGCACATTTGCTAAGCACGTTTAGGGGGAAAAACAACCCTTTGGCCCATTTTTGATGGGCAAAACAACCTGTTGGCACACCTTTGATGGTCAAAACAACCAGTTGCCACCGTCGCTAGGCACTTTTGGTGGGAAAAACAACCCATTGGCACACCTTTAGTAGGCAAAATAGCCTGTTGGAACACCTTCGGTTGGGCAAATAGCCAGTTAGTACAGTCGCTAGGCACGTTCGGTGACCAAAATAGCCCATTGGGCACCTTAGGTCAGAAAACAACCCGTTTGCACACCTTCATTAGCAAAACAACCAGTTGTCACAGTCGCGAGGCACCTTCAGTGGGTAAAACAGCCCATTGACACACCTTTCGTGGGCAAAATAGCTCATTTACGCACCTTCGGTAGGCAAAACAACTAGATGGCACATTTGCTAGGCTCCATTTGTGGGAAAAATAGCCGATTGGCACACCTTCAGTGGGAAAACACCACGTTTACATGGTCGTAAGGCACCTCCTACCTTCGGTGGGGCAAATAGCCCGTTGGCATATTCACTAGGCACCTTTGATGGGAAAACAGCCCTTTGGCACAGCTTCGGCGGGAAAAACACCACAGTCACACAGTCACTAGGCATCTTCTGTGGGTGAAATAGCCTGTTGGCACACCTTTGTTAGGGAAAACAACCCATTGGCACAGTTACTAGGCAACTTCGGTGGGCAAAACAACCCGTTGGCACATTTTCTAGGCACCTTTAGTAGGAAAAGCAGCCCATTGGCACACCTTCGATGGGCAACACTGCCCGTTGTCATGGTCACTAGTCATCTTCGGTGAGCAAAACAGTCAGTTGGGCACCTTCAATGGGAGAAACAGCCTGTTGGTGCACCTTCAGTATGCAAAACAATCCAATAGCACACCTTCGATGGGTAAAACAACCCTTTGGCACAGTTGCTAGGCACCCTCAGTGGGAAAAAACTTTCTATTGCGCACCTTTGATGGGAAACACAGCCAGTTGGCACAGCTTTCGTAGGCAAAATAGCCTATTGGCACACCTTCAGTGGACAAAAAAGCTCGTTAGCACAGTCACTAGGCAGCTTCTGTGGGAAAACAACCTGTTGGGCAGCGTCGGTGGGAATCATAAGCATTTGGTATACCTTTGATGGGAAAAATAGCACGTTGGCACATTCGCTAGGCACCTTCAACGAGAAAATAGCCCGCTAGTAAATTTGCTAGGCATCTTTGGTGGAAAAATAGACCGTTGGCACACCTTCGGCCAAAAAAACACCACGATCGCACGATTGCTAGACACCTTTGGTACGTAAAGTAGCCCATTGGCACGTTCGCTAGATACGTTCGGTGGGCAAAATAGCCCATTAGGCACCTTCGATCAAACACACAGCCCGTTTGTGCACCTTCGGTAGGCAAAATAACTTGTTGGCATGATCGCTTGACAACATCAAAGGGTAAAACACCTCGTTGGCATACCTTTTGTAGGTAAAACAGTCCGTTTCCACACCTTCAATAGGTGAAACAACCCGTTGGCACATTCATTAGGCTCCATCGATGGGAAAAATAATTCTTGGCACACCTTCATTGGGAAAACACCATGTTGGCATGGTCGCAAAGCACCTTCGATGGACAAAACTTTCCGTTGTGCACCTTTGATGGGAAACATAAACCATTGGTACACCATCGGTCGGGCAAATAGCCCGGTGGCATGTTCGCTAGGCATTTTCGGTGGAAAAAATAGCCCTTTGGCACACCTTCGGTAGGAAAAACACCACAGTCGCTAGGCATCTTCAGTTGACAAAATAGCCCAATAGCACACGTTCAGTGGACAAAATATACCCTGTTGGCACACCTTTGGTCAACAAAACAACTAGTTGGCACAGTCACTAGGCACCTTCGTTGCGAAAAACAGTCTGTTGGGCAGCATCTGTAGGAAACATAGCCCGTTGGAACACCTTCGGTGGGAAAAACAGCACGTTAGCATGGTCATTAGGCATCTTCGATGGAAAAAACACACCATTGGCACACCTTTGGTAGGAAAAACACTACGTTCGCACGGTCGTTAGACATCGGCACCGTTGGTGGGCAAAATATCCCATTGACACGTTCACTGGGCACCTTCGGTGGGAAAAATAGCCTGTTGGCACAGCTTCAATATGCAACACAGCCCGTTGGCTTGGTCGCTAGGCATCTTCGTTGGGTAAAACTGTCCGTTGGGAACCTTCGATGGGAAAAACAACCCGTTGGACACCTTCGGTGGGAAAAATAGCTCGTTGGCACACCTTCGATAGGGGAAACAGCCTATTGGCATGGCTACTAGGCTCCTTCGGTGGGCAAAATAGCCCGTTGGCACATTCACAAGGCACCTTCGGTGGGAAAAGCAACACATTGGCACACTTTCAATGGGCAACACAGCCCGTTGTCATGGTTGCTAGGCATCTTTGGTGAGAAAAATAGTGAGTTGAGTACCTTTGATGGGAGAAATAGCCTGTTGGTGCACCTTCGGTACGCAAAACAACTCATTGGCACACCTTTGGTGGGCAAGATAGCCCTTTGGCATAGTTGCTAGGCACCTTCAGTGGGGAAAAACTTTCTGTTGTGCACCTTTGATGGCAAACACAGCCCATTGGCACACCTTTCGTAAGCAAAACAACCCGTTGGTGCACCTTTAGTGGACAAAACAGTCCATTGGCTTGGTCATTGGGCACCTTCGGATGGAAAAACAACCCGTTGGGTAGCATCGATAGCAAACATAGCCCTTTGGCACACCTTCGGTGGGAAAAAACAGCACGCTGGCATAGTTACTAGGCACCTTTCATGGGAAGAATAGGCCGTTAGCACGTTCACTAGGCACCTTCGGTGGGAAAATGGACCGCTGGCACACCTTCGGTGGGAAAAACACCACGGTTGCACGGTCACTAGACACCTTTGGTGGGCAAAATAGCCTGTTGCCACTGTCACTAGGCACCTTCAGTGGGCAAAACAGCCCATTGGCAATTTTGCTAGGCACCTTTAGTGGGAAAAACAGCATATTGGCACAGCTTTGGTGGGAAAAACAGTCCATTAGGTGCCTTCGGCGGGAAACACAGCTCGTTGGCACACCTTCGGTGGGCCAAATAGCCTATTGGCATACCTTTGGTAGGTAAAACAGCTTGTTGTTATGGTCGCTTGGCAGTTGCAATGGGAAAAACAACCCGTTAGCACAAATTTGATGGGCAAAATAGCCTGTTAAAGACCTTTGGTCAGGCAAATAGCCAATTGGCATGGTCGTGAGGCACCTTTGGTGGGCAAAACAACCCATTGGGCACCTTCGGTAGGAAAAATATCTCGTTTGAACACCTTCGGTAGGCACAAAATAAATTGTTGGCATGGTCGCTAGGCACCTAATATGGGTAAAACACCACGTTGCCACACATTCTGTAAGCAAAAAAGTCAGTTTGCATACCTTCAGTAGGCAAAATAACCCGTTAGCATGTTCACTAGGCTCCATCGGTGGGAAAAACAGCCTATTGGCACACCTTCGATGGAAAAACACCATATTGACATGGTTGTAAGGAACCTTCGATGGGAAAAACAACCAGTTGGCACTCCTTTGGTGGGGAAAATAGCCCGTTGGCACGTTACTAGGCACCTTCGATGGGCAAAATAGCCCATTGGGCACCATCGGTGGGAAAAACTTCTCGTTTGAACACCTTCGGTAGGCAAAACAACCCATTGGCATGGTCGCTAGGCACATTATATGGGTAAAACACCCCGTTAGCACACATTCCATAGGCAAAACAGTCGATTTGCATACCTTTGGTAGGCAAAACAACTCGTTGGCACATTCACTAGGCTCCATCAGTGGGAAAAATGGCTCGTTGGCATACCTTCTGTGGGAAAACACCACGTTCGCATGGTCGCAAGGCACCTTCGGTGGGAAAAACAACTTGTTGGGCACCTTCGGTGGGAAACGCAACCCATTGGCACACCTTCAGTGGGGTAAACAGCCCATTGGCACATTCACTAGGCACCATAGGCAGGAAAAACATCACGGTCGCACGGTCGCTACGCATCTTCAGTGGGCAAAATAGCTCATTAGCACACCTTCGGTAGACAAAACACAGCTCGTTGGCATAGTCACTAGGCACCTTCAGTGTGAAAAATAGCCCGTTGGTAGCATCGATAGGAAACATAGTCCTTTGGCATACCTTCGGTGGGAAAAATAGCACGTTGGCATGGTCGCTAGGCACCTTTGATGGGAAAAATAGCCCGTTAGCACATTTGCTAGGCACCTTCTTTGGGAAAAATGGACCGTTGGCATACCTTCGGTGGGAAAAACACCACAGTCGCTAGGCATCTTTAGTGGGAAAAACAACCCATTGGCAATTTTGTTAGGCATCTTCAGTGAGAAAAACTGTAGCACCACTATCGTAGGTACATACTGGAACATCCTGAGGACATTCCAGTACATAACCTATAATAATGGTGCTCTACGTTCAATCAAAACATTCACTTAACATGGCATCATCATTCTTTATTTTCTTATAAGACATCATAATGAAAAACACCATATTTTAAAACCCAAATTTCTCCTTTCATTTCATAAAACCAAATATTTACATTGACAATTTTCAATATTGTTCGAATATGAACATCATCATATCCTAATACAAAATACGCTATATGAAAGAGGAAATACACAAAAAGATCTATCTAATCTTCCAATCTTGGTTGACCAACCTTTGAGCCATTTCTTCTTTTTCCCTAAAATGACAAGACTATACTTCTTGTAGCGTCTCTTAGTAGCTAAAGTCATCTCTCGGTTCGGAAAAATCAATGTTGCAATTTTGGTGAGTTTTGCGAACTTAATGAGGTAACCATCATCGATGGTTCACTCTATTAATGCAACACATCACATATATAACATATATTTCACATCTTTGGATTTTGCATAAATTATCACATATCACATTCTCACTTAAGGGTAAGACAAATTTTCATTTCAAACAATCAAACATACTTATTAAAATGTATATGAAATGCTCATGTGACACTTTTCTAATTATTATGTTGTTGTGACTTAGTGCCTAAACTGTCCCATATCCATTATGGATACCAAGTTCATTTATACTGTCCCTTGTCCATTGGGGATACAGGGCTTGTTTTACATAGTGAGCCTTTGGCTCTTAATCACATTTGGAGCTTTAAGCTCATTTTCGGTGGCTGCTCAGGACATAACTCTCATTATCTGATCATACATTTATGTATGGAATGCATCTCTCATAATCAATCAATCATGTTAAGAAGCATTTAGTTTGTCACTTTCATATACAAGTAGTACTTCAATTTCACATTCATGCATCAAGTCTCAGACCTTCATTATCCGGCGTTAACATAATCAAATCACATTCATATTATCATTCAAAACATATCCTAAAGCAAACAATTAATTGCGTGAAACCCTCTAGGTTACTCACAGATTGCTCCTAAAACTAATGCTTGGAAGTTCCAGCAATGTCTAGATGTTGACGTTCCAGTTGCTCCTCTATAATATGCAATACATACATATATATATATGTATGTATGTATGTATACACACACACACACACACACACACACACACACACACATATATATATATATCATAAATTTGCACAATTTCATAAATATTCATTGATGAACATTATGTATATGAAATATGCACAATGCATGTTCATAACAATCTCGAGTATTGCTCTATTATTATCATCATGTAAACATTCATATTTCCAAACTCACATAAGTATCATCTATACTTATGGTTTAAACCTCAATAAAACCATTAGAATCATAATTCATAACTCATTTCTTCAAATTCAGATTTTTCCTTAAACAAACCTTCGGGTTTACTATACATGATCAATCTGACAATGAAAATGAAGTAATTTGGCAATACTTTCTTCTAGAAAAATGTTCCCCATTGTCTTAATTTTCTAATGAAACTAAGAACATTCAATTTGGTTAAGTATTATAAAAGTTATAGTCTAAATAATTTGAATTGTTCTTCAACTGCAATAGTATTTTGTACCAAATTTCAAGTCAGGTTCTGGAATTCTAGAGATAGAATTAAAATTTGCTTTTTTCATACAATTTGTATCCTATGTCTCTAGCTTACTTCATATTAAGAATCATTCCATTTGAATAACTACAGAGCATGTTATGTCTAAAATATCCAAGCATGTTTAGTGAAAACATTCCAATTATGAAATTCCAGAACTACTCATCAATTTCGTCCCAAATTCATCAATCATTCTCCTCCAAATAATTTCAAATGATTATAATTTTTTAGTGGATATGTAGAACAATGTTTCGAATCTGTTGGTTCAAATCCCATCCAGCTCAACAGATTCTTAAACAAATTAAAAACCATAATTAACACCAAATATCAAAAACATCTCATATTCATGCATCTTCTTCATTTCTGCATTTTCATCTTTCATTTTTCTGCACTTTAATTTTTTTTGTACATTCCCCATTTTCATTTCACCATTTCAACTCCCATTCAGTTCAACACATTCTTAAACAAATTAAAAACCATAATTAACACGAAATATCAAAAACCAAAAAATTCTCCACGCATGTTCTTCATTTCCTGCACTTTCATTTTTCTGCATATTTATTCCTTACACATTCTTCATTTTTCTTCTCAAACTTTCATTTTAAATCACTTTCCCATATCAAAACATCATCTTACAACTCTTCCTTAACTCTAAAACCATTTTAAAACATCTTTAAAAACACTCAAAATAGAACATATTCTCATACTCTTAAAACAAAACACAAACATATACATTCATCCACCAATTTGTTGCACCCAGTTCTCAATTTCATGTTACATTTTGAGACTCTTAAGGACAAAATTTAAATTCGATGTCTTCATGAAACATGTTGCCTTATGTTCTAGTTTAATCCAAATCAAGAATCATTGCATTTGGATAACTATAGATCAAGTTATGGGTAAAGCACAGAAGTATAATTAGTGAACATGTTACCACTACATTTTCCAGCACTCATCTTCCAATGTTATAGATTTTACACCTAACACAACTTGTATGAAGATCACTTTTCCTAATTCATTACTCTTCATTCTTAACTCCATTTCAATTCAATATCATTCACAAACCAATTAATGATCTATATTTGATTATTAACTCAAAACAGAACATGTGTATATACCATTCATTATCAATTTTCTGCACTCATCCTAACACCATTATGATGGTCATTCTACCTCTAAAACATCTCTAAAACAATTTATGAATTATTACTCATCATACATATACAAAAGCAAGACATTTA
>JANQAP020160815.1:0-20820 GCA_026874005.2 Erythroxylum coriaceum | reverse complement strand
TTTTCATGTGCAAAACCTTCACTATTCACGTGTATTTGTATGTCATACTATGCATGAGCATGAAAAATGCATTTCTACGCTCTCATTAATCACTCATATTTACTATTCTAACCTCCCAAAGATAACGGGATGTTACATAAAATATGATATTTAAGTGACTTTGAAGTTATATATGGAAACGGAGACCAATGGGTTAGCTTACGGAAGTAAGCAAAAATACAATTAGCGTACGTGTTACACGATTAGATACACAATCTCAAATTCAGTTAAATTGAATATATAGTTTTAATGCCTTATTTCCTAATTTGGAAATAAATGCCTAAGCGAAATGTGCTTTATATAGGTAAAGGAGAGGCATAAAACACATGAGTGAGCTTGGAGATAAGTTCGCAAAGTTTTGAGTGTATTTTAATTGTTTTATATGAATAAATTCTTTGCAAAAGAATTGATAACATATGAGTGTTCTTTAAATTGATTTTATGCAAATGGTACCTATTTATGGAGACTAGGAAGTTATGAGTGTACTTTAAATTGAGTTTAAACAAATGGTTTTCATTAGATCATGAAATGCGTATTTATGATGAGTTTTATGCAAATGATATTTTGCAAATGAATATTGCTAGCATAAGTGTATCCTTTAGCAATATATGAGTTTTAATTTGAAAGTTGAATTTTATATGATTGGGAGTTACATTGAAATAATTCAATTATGAATCCTCTCATACTTGATCTAGAAAATAAGATCAGTCATAAATGTAAGAGTTACTTTTGCCTATGGTACACCGCTAGGCTTTCTATATTTTATTATACTGGTATATTTATGGCAGTTAACCTATTATAGGTAAGTGATGTAGAACTAGCTCTGTAAATAGTGGTTAACCAGTCATAGGTAAGTAATGTAGAACCAGCTCCATGAATTGTTACGGGTAGCGATGCAGAACTAGCTCCGTAACTACAAGTATATAGCGATTAACTTATTACAGGTAAGTTACATAGAACCAACTACGTAACTATCGGTGTATAGTGGTTAACCTATTATGGGTAAGTAATGCAAAACCAACTTCATAACTAGTGATTAACCAATCACAGGTAGGCGATGTAGAACCAGCCCTATAACCTTATGCGTAAGGGTACCATAGTGTAAAGAAGTTTGTGGGGGGCTACATCGTATAAGAAGTTCATGACAATAAATAATAATGCTGCCACTATTTATTTTGAAAAGTAATTTGAGAGGCACTGTATGATACCGATTCTAGTGATTGGCTTATTTGTAGTATAAAATTTTCAGAAAACTTATTGTTACCACTGTTTATTGATTAAAGAGAACGAATTGAAAATGGAAAATGGAAAATGGAAAATGGAAAATGGAAATTCTTATACTATGAGTTTAATTTCAAAAAGGCATTTCGAAATAGTAATTTCAAAAAAATGAAGTTGTGCTTATGATATGTTATTGGATTACCATATTTTATGATGCACGAGTGAATTGTTATGACAATTATTTTACCATAAGATTTATGATTGTATAAGAATATTTCAGTTTTGTTGTTATAAAAAGTTAACTTTCAGTAAACTGATTACACTTACTGAGCTCGTTTAGCTCACCCTTATTTTTATGTTTTTAAACAAACCACCTCAGGTATGCGTACAGGTGCTGCAATAATTGGGACTCCGCCACAGGATTAGTTGTATTATCGAGTGCTGCTGTGTTTCTCTTATCTTTCTTATGTATATGTTTGCTTGAAATTGGCTTAGTTGCTTGTATATATGTAGTAAAGTATTTTTGGAAAGGGTTTAAAAGTGTGATCTTGTAAACATCTTTGGGACTGTAAATCTCTTTTTCTTAATAAACTATGAGAGCTTTAATCCTCAATGATGTTTTTAAAATATTGAGAATTGTATGTTTGTGATTGTTTGTGATGTAGACCTGAGGCCCCATTTCAGAAGTTGAGATGGTATATGAAAAATGAGAAGTGCTTTAAAATGTGTTATGCAGGTTTTTGAAAATTTTGGGAAAGTCAAAATACAATCATTGTGCTGCCAAAATTTTTAGTAAAATGATAGAAAAAAATTTTCCACTACTTTCTGCGCTTTTAATTATTAAAGTATAAAAGGTTTTAAATAGTTGAACGACTTGACTTTGTGGGAACCCTTTGGTAGAGGTAGACATCGATTAGAGGGCTACTGTGGAATCACCAGGAGGGCTCCACTCGAGTTTCGAAAGGGGAACTCCTAGTTGGGTTCTTTCACCATCTCACATGTGATATGCATATATGTATCATTCATATCAAAAAGATTGAGATTAATAGCTAAATGAGTAATAAGGGAATCAAGACATAAATTCTTGTTAAAAGAGATAACAGTGTTAAACTATGTTGCCAACTAAGAACTTAAATTGTCGTGTACTTTGTTTACCATACACCAAATAAAGAATACTTTAGCTTTAGTGAAAATAAACGTCGTGGTCTTCTGTCCTGAATAATTAAAAACCAAGAAACCATGTATATAAATCCACTCAATCTCATTAAGATAACTACCCTAGGATTTACTATGATGATAAACCGACGAGTCAGAAGACAGTGGTTTTCACACTTTAAAAGAATAAAAATCACTATAGTCAACAACAGATTCATTGTATTGTGAAAAATTAATACTCCTCATCTATTAACCCCTAAAGCTAAATTAAAATCATTGATGCTCTATTTAAATTTGACAGCCATTAATTTGTACTGTATCATATTAGGATTACGTAAAGTAAAATTATTTTGTTTATCAAATTTAAATGTTGTATAAAACTCTTTAGTTATTTTAATAAATATAAGACAAAGAATTAGCATAAAATATCTCCAACTCATCTCAGTAAGTAAATCATCAAAATTTTCTTTGATAGGCAATTTCTTTAAAGGTGGGTAATACACATACTTACCCATATTAATAAGTCAGGTTTTAAGAGTAGCGTACTGGTGTTTTCTTTATTTAGAGTTAAATGTGAGATATTTGCACTAATTTAATTTTGTTGGTCACAAGATAGTTGTATTTTTTGCTATCCGAGCACGCTTCCTATTAGGACTTGAGGTAGGTCCTGTGGCTAATTGATTTTGTGTAGTTGGATTCAATATAGACTTTCCTTTTGTCATTGTCCTAATATTATTTTTGGAATGTCCCATAATTATAACAATTATAAACAGAAACCTAATCTAAAAAATAATTAAACAACCTAGTAATAAATAAAATTAAAATTAAAAGGAAAACGATTAAAAGTAATTAATAAAAATTAAGTAAAAATAAATATAAAATAAATAGGACATTAATACAGTACTAGTGCGTTGGTAATCTAATAACATGTCGTAATTTCAGAAAAATAAATAGTATGCTGGTGGGTGTTGGATTTGGGTTAGCGCGACTACCTGGCATGGACTTACTTAATGGAATGCATATATTTCTACTGAGCATGCAACGTTAGAGTGCCTGTTTCATTAGTACGGGGCTGCAGTTGTCTATTGAAAAAGAAACAAAACACATTAGGGTTTTACTTTCTTCGAATTATTAATAATAATAATTTTTCATTAAATTTTTATAATTTATTTTAATTTTAAAAATATCTATTTTATTACTTATTATTTTTCTATTAAAATTTTACAATTTTCTTTAAAACAAAACAGACTACTGACATATATAAGGTGTGATCACACCCTAAGAATATTAGTATTCTGAAATTTTAGAGGCTTCATTCCAGAAAGCTAAATTGCATAAGGTATGATATTGCCTTATGAGATTTAATATTCTGAAATTTTAAGTCTTTGATCCTGATAACTAAATCACTTAAGGCATGATCACACCCTATAAAATTTAATATTCTATAACTTTAACTCTTATATCCCTCCTAGCCTAATAAACTAACTTATCAAAAATAAGCAAATGAAAACTATATATAACATTAAAGCAAAACTAATAAAATTTATCTACTTTAATAATAATAATAATAACGTTTATATTTTGTGTTGCCTCCCAAAAATTGTTTAACGTCGTTATGGTCGACAAGGCCTTTTCTTCTCAAACTTCTACATATTAGGGGAGTGACAAGTCAATATCTGACACACTTGAAATTGTCATCTTCTCATAAAATAGTTTCAATCTATTTCTGTTCACTTCAAAAATCTTCTTAATATCTAAAGTTTTTATTTCCACCGCATCGTGAGGAAATATATTAGTGACAACAAATGAGCTAAGCCATCTAAAACGTAACTTACCTAGCATAAGGTTTAATCAATAATTATATAATAATATTTTATCCTACCTCAAATTGCTCCTTAAGATCATATTATCATGGAACAATTTTGTTTTCGCTTTATAGATTCTCGAATTCTTGTAAGCATCCAACCTTAGTTCCTCTAGCTCTTGCAATTTCAATTTCCTTTCCTCCCTGGCTTATTCCAAATCCATGTTACAATATTGCACAGCTTAATAAGTTTTATGTTCAGTCTCTACTGGTAAATGATAAGCTTTACCAAAACAAATCAATAAGGAGACATTCCTATCGGTATTTTACAGGCTGTATAGAACCCCAAAGAGCATTGTCTAGACTTAAACTCCAATCCTTTCAACCAGGATTCATAGTCTTTTCCAAAATAGATTGCACCTCTCTATTTTATACTTTTGTTTGTCCATTCACTTATGGATGATATGCGGTAGCTACTTGATGATGAATTCCATACTTTTTAAACAAGATTGTCACTAATTTGTTGCAAAAATGGCTTTTTATCACTAATAATGGCTGGTATAACTCTAAATGTATTTAAAATATTAGACTTTATAAAACCTATAATGACTACAGAATCATTAGCTTAGTGGATTTTGTTACCACCCACTTCGAAACATGATCAACAGCTAAAAGTATATAAGAGAAACCACAAGATGTAGAAAAAGGGCCCATAAAATTAATACCTCAATGAAATATCTCAACTATAAGAATTAGGCTTTGAGGCATTTCATTTCTATGAGATAACGTACCTATCTTTTGACATATGTCACAACTTTATAAAGCATATAAGCATCTCTAAACAAAGTCTCCCAATAGGATCCACTATCCAAATCCTTTCTAGCAATTCATTTAAGACCAAAGTGACCAATACATACATAAATTGAGACAAAAAGCTAAGACACAATGATGTTCATTCTTTAACACACATTGCCTTATAATTTGATTAGAGCAGAATTTCCATAAGTATGTTTCATCCCAAACATAATATTTTGTCTCATTTTTTGTCCTGCCTTCCTAGACTTACTAATGTAATTAGGTAAAGTTCCAATATCTAAATAATTAATAAGGTTTGCATACTATGGAACCATACCTTTCATTTGGAACAATTGATCGTTAGGAAAAGTTTTAGAAATAGGTAAAATATCTTCATCTCTTATTAACCTACTTAAATGGTCTGCTACTAAATTTTCTACCCCTTTTCTATCCCTTATTGTCAAAATAAACTCTTTAAGTAGAAAAATCCATCGTATCAACCTCGATTTGGGCTCCTTCTTTGCCAAAAGAAATTATACTGCATGGTTAAAATACACAATAACTTTTGAGACAAGCAAATAAGATCTAAATTTTTCTAATGCAAAAATAATTGCTAAAAACTCCTTATCAGTTGTAGAATAACTGCATGGTGCAACATCTAAGGTTCCTGAATCATAATAGATAACATGACTTTGTTTCCCAATCATTTGGCCTAAAATAGTTCCCACTACATAATTGCTAGCATCATATATGATCTCAAATGATAAATCCCATTTTGGTGGCTGTATAATAGGTGTACTTGTCAATAATGCCTTGAGTTTATCAGAAGCTTCCTCATAGACCTTTCAAAAATCAAATGGAAGGTCTTTTTATAGTAACTTGGATAATAGTATCACAATCTTGGAAAATTTGTTAACAAACCTACGATAAAATCCTGCAGGTCCAAGAAAAGATAGAACTTCCCTAACATTTGAGGGTAAGGTAAGTTTACAATTAAATCTATTTTTTCTTTATCAATGTCTATACCCCTTAATGAAATCATATGTCCTAAAATGATGCTTTGATCAACCATCAAATTACATTTTTTATAATTCAACACCAAATTCGTTTCAATGCATCTTTTGAGAACCTTAGATATTTGATTTAAGTAATCATCAAATGAATCTCTATAAATAGTGAAATTATCCACGAATACTTAAATGTAATTCTCAATATACTCAGAAAATATACTTATCATGCATCTTTGAAATGCACCTAAAGCATTACAAAGATCAAAGGGCATTTGCCTGAAGGCATACCTTCCAAAAGGACATATAAAGGTAGTGTTTTGTTTATCTTCTTGAGTAATGCTATATGTTAGTAAGTGAAAAACCATCTAAAAAGCAAAAACGTACACAAAATTCTTTTCAACATTTGATCGACAAAAGGTAATGAAAAATAGTCCTTCATAGTGGCTAAGTTAAGCTTTCTAAAGTCTATGCACATTCATCACCCATTATATACCCTCATTAGTACCAACTCATCATTCTGGTTTCGTATCACTGTCATTCTAGTTTTTTTTTGCACAATATACACTAGGCTCACTCATTCACTATCTGAGATTGCATAGATTATACTTGCATCCAAAAGTTCTAAAATTTATTTCATTACCAAAACTTTCATTGTTGGATTGAGTCTTCTTTGGGGTTCCCTTGTTGGCTTAGCATTCTCTTCAAAAAGAATCCTTTGTATGCAAATTGTCCAGATAGTGCCATTTATGTCTACTAAAGTCCAACCAATTGTAGTTTTGTACTCCTTAAGTAGTGCTACAAGCCTATCCTCTTACCCTATAGTCAATCCTTTTTAGATGATCTCAAATAATGACTCTTCTTTAACCAAATAGACATATTTTAGGCGGCCAAGTAGGGCCTTTAATTCTATTTTTGAAGCTTACAAAAGAGAAAGCAATATTTTTTTATGAGTTATAGTAATTTTAACATTTAAAGTTTTTGAATCTATTAGCATCCCTGTTAATGATTCTATGACTTCACAAATTTCATCAACTTGCCCGGTCACTTCGGTTTAGCATTAAACTCTGATTCATCATCAACACTTTCTTCTTAAAAAATATAATGGAAAAATGAATCAACAATATTTTCATATGGTAAATGGATTGAAAATCATTAGGGTATTTCATTACTTCAAAAATAATGAACTTCACTATCTCTCCATCAAACTCAATGGAAAGAGTACCCTTATCCACATCAATTTTAGTCTTAGCTATCTTCATAAACAACTTTCCCAATAAAATTGAAGTTGAAGTTTAACATTATATCCATCCATTTTCAAGTTGTAAAAGTTCACTGGAAATACCAAATTGTTAGCTTAGACTAAAACATCCTCTATAACACCAATAGGATGCGCATAAGAATGATCAGCTAGTTAAATAATCACATTAGTTTCTTACAAATAATTCAGATTTAAAGCTCTATAAATTGAGTATGGCATATCCTGAATAGATGCACCTAGGTCTAGCATGGCATGCTTAATTTTCTTAATACCAATGACACACGAAAGTGCAAGCATACCTAGATATTTGCATTTCTTATAATTCCTTATTTATCACAGTTGATAAACTCTTACCCAAAATTATTCTCTCCTTATCCTTCAACTTCCTTTTATTTATGCATATTTCTTTTAATAACTTTGCACATTTCAGAATTTTCTTGATGTCTTCTAAAAGTGTTATATTGATTTCCATTCTTTTGAAGGTTTCTAAGATCTCTCTTTCATGTTCCTCTTTATTTGCTTTAGCCAACCTACCAGAAAACGAAGGTTCACATGCATTAGTTGATATTGGTGAAAATAAATCATCTTTTACCTTTATTGCTTCTTGAATTGGAGGTTCATCTTTTTTTCCCCTTCATCATGCTTTTCTACCTCTATAGGTAAGGAAAATCCAGATTGAATTTCCTTATCACTTTTTAATGTCATTACACTCACATTCTCTTTAAGATTCACTATCGTTTAGGAAGGTAATTTCCTGATGCTTCTGCTTCCAATTTATTAACATAGATGGCTAATTGAGTGATTTGATTTCCTAAGTTTTGAAGGCTTGCTTTTGTTTCCTATTGAAATCGCGGAGTACTAGCAACAAGTGCCTTAACAATTTCATCCAAAGATATACCTGAATTTAAGATTATGATTGAAGATGTGTAGGTACTTGAGGTTGTCTATTGAAATTGTGAAATTTATGTTTTTGTTACCCTCTTTGATTTCCATAGCAAAATTTTAGAAGATCCCTCCATCTTGGATTATAATGATTAGAATATTTTTGATAAGGTTGACTAGGAATGCCTCTTATTGCATTAGTATCTTGAAGGGAGTCTTATTGCAATAAAGGGCACATATTCGTAGGATGTCCAGAGAATGAGCATATTTTGCACACTCATGTCGATGTCAACTGACTTACGACCATTTGATGAAACTAGAGTAGTTAAATTCAAAATTTTATCGTCAAGGCATGTATTACTTACCTCATTTACTCGCTTAACAGCTTCATCCATCCTTATCCCAAAAAGTTAAGAATTTTTTGTCATATTTGATATTAGTTGTCTGGTTATTTCTAGTGTTTTGTTTACTAAAGCTCCTCTACTAGCTACATTTACCATACTTCTACCCATTGGCAATAGCCCTTTATAAAATTACTAAATCAAAAATTAGTCAGGAATTTGATGATATGGGCAACTTGCACATAACTGCTTAAACCTCTCCCAATATTTATACAATGTTTCTCTAGTGAATTGTCTTATCCCAAATATCTCCTTTTTGATATTGATTACTCGTAATGCAGGAAAGAACTCTTCTCCAAGAATAACCTTTTCATTTCATTATATGTTGTCACTGAGCCAGAGGGATGATAATATAGTCAATCCTTTGTCTTATCTTTCAATGAGATTAGAAAGGCTCTAAAATTTCTGTCACTCCTTGTGGCTTCATTCTAGAGCAAACAACATGAAATTCTTTCAAGTTTTTATGTGGATCTTCACCTGTATTTTTGCAAAAAATTAGGAGTAAGTGAATCAAACTAGATTTCAATTCAGAATTACCTCAATATTTAAAAATCATATGTATAAGGGTTATTAATTCAAATTTAGTGTCTTTAACTCCCTCAACATTCTAATGTTAGGATTTGTCATCTGTTCTTCAACTTCTTAGAAATTTGAATGTTTACCAATTGTTAGATCTATCTCAACTTTCATTTTTAGAGGTGAATCACTGCTCTTTACTTAGTCTCTTTCCTTAAATGACGCGTTGTTTTCTCAATTTTTGGATTATATTTTGCAATGCCTATCTAAAAAGAATGAGTCGTACAAGACAAGATATTAGCAGTAAATGATAAAATAACACAAAGAAACTAAGAAACTAAAATAGTTCCCCAAAAATAACACCACAATTTTGATCAAGTTGTTAAAACCCTCAAAATTAATTATGATCCTCTAAACTTTTGTAGTAGTCGTGGAATCAGGTCGAATCCCAAGAGAAGTAAAATCTAGTTTTTTAATTTTAATTAAAAAATTCAAGTTTATGATTAATTAGCTAATTAACTAAAATTAACAAGAAATTAAAATAAATCAATTGAATATTAAAATGATAAATTCAAGAGTACTTAATTTTTATTCAAAGGAAATATCTCATCCAATTCTAACATTAATGATTGGTATAAAAATAATAATTTCACAATTCAATTAGTTAGTTGGAAACATGTTAGGATAGCCATAATAAGTCTCAAAATTTTCTAAATTAATTAGTTCAAACCCTGCATTCAAACTAAAGCTTACCATTAATTAATTAGGTATGATAGCATTTCATATCAATTAAATGATAGCAATAAGCTTAGTAAAAAACTATACCCTAAATTAAATAATTGAGATATCTACAACTATTCAATTTAGTTTTCTTGTTCCTCATAAGTTAAATTTGCAACTTCATAAATATCCTATTTGCTAATTGTACCAATCCTTCATGACAATTACAGATCACTGAATTTCTGGGTAGCTATTGAATAATTAACATCAAATTAATTGTCAGATTAATCAATATTAATTATTCATAAAATATAAGAATGAAAAAGAAGAAATACTTGAATTAAAACATGAATATAAGTTTATAAAAAAAACCTCATAGGTTACAACTAGAGTTTTGAATCCTCTTAAATCAGAATATTTGGATTTATTCACACATGACTTTAGTTCCAACACTAAAAATAGAAGAAAAGATGAAAGATTGAGAGAAAACTACTAAGAAAACAAAAGGACAACGATGGAGAAGGTGGTATATGTGTTTTTTTATTCTTTTCCTACTCAAAACCTGCTATACTTCTTTCTTACAAGGATCTCTATCTAAAACAAATCCAAATCCTTTCATAATAAGGATGGCAATAAGTTTCCTAATTAAATTCTAACTCTTGAAGTGAATTTGGCATTAAGAGTGATCTCACTTGGTCTGCTGTAGTAATCTATCCAATTTTTCCAAAATTCATGATTTTGACTAATAATGCTCTAATTTGATGCAAACTCCATTTGTCATCTCCTAAAAAAATAAATTTTCTATTTAAGCACCGAAGTGTAGTCAAAACAAAAGAGATAATTCCAATTAACATAATAAATAACACCTTATAAATTAAGAATGGAAGACTCCATGATAGTTGTAAATTCACATACAAATATACAAAAGACATCTCAAATCATATTATGAACATGAATCAGAGATTAGGGAATTCATACATTGGATGAATGCCAACTTCACTTGGTATTTAAAGATATAACTGAAATAGTGGTCTAAAACAATCAAACCTACATTTATAAACTGAAATTAACCATTTTAAGGTAATTGAAGCATAGGAAACTAGAAATGAAAAGGTTTAGGGGTAAGAGAGACTCATTTAATCAAGTTGGATTTTACTAATCTTGGAAACCATTTTTGACTTGATGTTAAGAGCTTCCAAGTCTCTCCACCACCCTCCAAGAACTAGCTGGCTTCTAGTTGATTTTGGCTTTGCTGGCACTCCCACGCCTCCTTGTGATAGCCTCGTTGCTCAATTGCTTCTTCCCGAATAATGAGGGTCCTCATATACTCTCACAGTTGTTACCTTCTACATGCACTACTTAAGGCTTTTTCTTTTTTATCCTACTTCTTTTAAATAGACCCGATGAGGATCTCTAATACCCATACATTTATGGATTTTTATCCGACTAAAAATTGCCATATCCCAGCTATACTACTTATCTCTCATTTTGAATATAAGCACAGTAATATATTTACAGTGTTCTAGTATAGTTTGTAGCGACACAAGAAACTTTTTGCACTCAGTTATGGTATTCTCATTAGGCTTGGAAATGGGTCGGGTCAGCTCGAACTAGTTCAGGACTGCGACCAAATTTTTGTGTTTGGACTTAAGCCTAGCTAAAGCCTGATTGGGCTCGGTCCAAAATTAATTTTTTATTTTTTAAAATTAAAAATGGCATCAAACATATGATTGGTATTCTTTTTACTCATTCATGGTATTCTTTATACTTGTTCATGGTATTCTTATTTTAAACTATAGCTCGTACAAGCTTTTAATGAATAGTGGTATTTTTTATACATATGATTAATAAAAATATATTTTATTTTGATATATTTTTAAATTAAGGCATGGTAGCTTTTGTATTCAATCATGGTATTTTCATATATAAGTGAACTTGTTACTATTTTAAATGAGTTACAACATTTTTTTATACCTACGCTTGATCTGGAGTATAATAAGGCATGGTATTACTTCTGATAAGTTTTGGTAGGATATTCACGAACTAATATATTTTACACACCAAATAGATGCATTTCTAAAGTGATTTAATAGGATGATATATTTTCTTATTCATCTTTTTAAACTCTTCTTCTCTCCTTACTATGCCAACTCTCGCTCAAAACAAGCACCAGTCAAGTTGGGTCATGTTAATTGGTACATTTTCCTTTATATTTTACAAATATTTTACAACAAATGTCCTTATAATTGTAACTTACTTATAGTTACAATACCTTATTATAACAAAAAAAATCAAAATGCACATTATTCGAACCATAATGCTACTTCCAAGAATAAAAATTAACAAATGTCATGGGATACTTCACAAATGTGCTTTCTTGTTTAATAATACATAAATACTAGTTCATAACTATTGAAGAATGGTTCCAAGTTGAGTCAAAAACATGTTTGTAAATGGTTTCATATTTTTCTATTTTTTGTTGGGTAGTGTTGAAGTATAGCTCAAGTTTAGAAGTTATGGGTTAATGCTCTTAATGGGTAATTTTTTGTTACTAATGGTCTTAGTTGTGTAAGTGGGTTAGCTAATTTTATGGATGTTTTCACCTATTTAAAGGTTGCTTTCGATAATGAAATTATCTGTGACATTTTGGCAAAGTTTTTTTTGTATGTTATACCTAAGAAGTTTGGTATCAGAACAATTTTTGTTTTTGGCTTATGAGAGAATACAAAAAAAAGGATTGCTTGCAAAGTTTTTCACTTTGTCTTATGCTTATCATATACTTTTTCACTGCCTCCATAATAGCTTGTACATTAAAAGCAAAAGGGAGTGAGAGTATAGAGTGAAAAGTAAGAAAGAGAGTGTGCACCCTCTTAAAATCTCAACCTTTCTTTGTCTTCCTCCTCTAACAAACTCGTGAGCAAAAAAACAAGGGAAAGAAAATAGCTTTAGCTATAGCAACTATAAGCTCAAACTCCACACCATTAATTCCAATTTTCTAAGGAGAAAATTATTAGTTATAAAGCATTCAAATAAAGAACTTATTCAAGTTCCAATATCTTTGGGATTTTGTAGACAAGGGAAATGAAGATATAGATGAACAAAAATTAGTTGAGAGAGAACCGAAAGAAGGATTGGAAGGCATTGGTGATAATCCAACAAGTTGTTCATAACAACATTTTTCTATAATTGTAACAACTACTATTTCGAAAGAAGCTTGGAAAATTTTAGATAAGGAATTTCAAGGTGATTCAAAGGTAATTATAAAATTTTAATCTCTTCGTCGAGAATTTGAAACTTTAAGCATGAATGGAGAGAAATCAGTGAAAGATTTCCTTTATAGAGTAACTGAAATTACTAACAAAATGTGTTCATTTGGTGAAAATATTACTAATCAAACCATTATTGCAAAAGTGTTGAGGAGTTTAACTCCTAAATTTGATCATGTAGTAGTAACTATTGAGGAGTTAAGGACTTGAATACATTTTCATTTAATGAATTAGTAGGTTCTTTGCAAGCTTATGAGACAAGAATAAACAAATCATTTGAAAATAATGATGAAAAGGCATTTCAAGTGAAGGAGGAGTCATCAAATATAGTTTATAAATCTAAACATTCAACCAGAAGAAGTCACGAAAGAGGAGGTTTTTTAGGCAGAGGTTGCGGCTGAGGGCGACGTTAAGGTTGAGATGGATAAGTAAGGAAGTCCTATGATGAAAATAGAAGCAACAAAAATGGCATTCAATATCATCATTGCAAAAATTTTGGACATATAAAAGCTTATTTGATGCGTGTTGAATGCACCAGAAATAAACCTAACTCTGCACACTAAGTTTTATAGTAGTGTGAGTAGGGATCGTATCCATATGGAGTATTCATGTAGCTTTTATAATGAAAAGAATTGATGTTTAGGATATTGGGGGGTTTAGTTTTTGAATAAAAATAACGTAAAATTAAATTGATAAAAACAAATGAAACCAAATCGACTAAAAATGAGAAAATTGATGAATGAGTTTAGAATCCGATTCTTAGTATTGATGAATGAGTTTGACATCCGATTCTTAGTTCAATCTTAGCCTACACAATATACTTCATTAAATTGTCTTAGAAACTATTAATCGTAGGTTAACAACAAGCTCTGTTAACCTCAGTTTTCCCTTAGGTCGTGTTTAATTAAAATAAGCTCTTTAACTAAACCTACCTATTGAATATCCTAGAACAAACTCTCTAGATTTAGTCAGACAGCCGTATTACGAATAAGGAAAATAGATCAATCTAGCCAATATCGACACAAGCTTGAGTCATTTAACCTATATTACGTTATCCCTTATGATTCAACACCATATTTGCCACAAATGAATCCAAAACACAACTATTACGTATCGTATTTAAGATTATATCAATGGGTTCTCATTAAAAAAATCTAATGAACGCATTCAAATCATCTTTACACAAATACCTAAATCAGTAGACATAGAATAACATAAACAATCCCTAAGAGAGAGAGATTCAACAATACACAATGGAGATATGCTGAAATGTGATCCTTGGCTTCAATCTCCCCTCTAAATTGGAAGAAGGAAGATTAGCCCTCTATAGATGCCCAAGAAGTAGTAGTTATGTCACCTCTCTTATCCCAAAAATGATCCATCTTTCGTTTGGCCACTCAAATGTTCATTTATGCGAAAATTTAGGATTTTGGGAAGATGCACGATACCGTACATCCTCGTAAAATCCTAATTTCTTCTATAAAAGGACATTTGAGTGACTAAGAAGGGCATGAATTGTTTTTGGACAAAGAAGAGGGGCAGAACTTTTGATTCTTTGGGATTTATGAAGGGCTAATTTTCCTTCTTCCGTTTCAAGGTGAAATCAAAGTCGAAGAGCACATTTATTCATATCTTCATGGTGTATTGTTGTTCTTTCTCTCTCTATGATTGTTTATCTTATCCTTTGCTTATTGATTTGGGTATTAATGCATGGATAATTAGTATTCTCATTCTCGTTTAATTGTTTATATATGAACCTAGTGCTAGATTATGAAATACAATACGTAATAGTTATGTTTTAGATTCATTTGTGACAACTATTGGCGTTTAATCATTAAAGATAACATAACATAGGTTAAATGACCCAAGCTTGTGTGATTATTGCTTGGATTAATTTGTTTTCCTAGTTCGTAATGTGACTGTCCTAGTAAATCTAGAGAGCTTGTTCTCAGTTGTTCATTAGCTAAGTTTAATTAAAGTGCTTATTTTAATTAAACATAACCTAAGGGAAAATCAAGGTTAACAGA
This sequence comes from Erythroxylum coriaceum, assembly GCA_026874005.2. NCBI lineage: Eukaryota > Viridiplantae > Streptophyta > Magnoliopsida > Malpighiales > Erythroxylaceae > Erythroxylum > Erythroxylum coriaceum. Next base: position 5,726 of record JANQAP020160815.1, on the reverse strand, counting down.
GACCCGAGCTTGTGTGGTTATTGCTTAGATTAATTTGTTTTCCTAGTTCATAATATGGTTGTCCTGCTAAATCTAGAGAGCTTGTTCTAGGTTGTTCGATAGCTAGGTTTAGTTAAAGAGCTTACTTTAATTAAACACAACCTAAGTGAGAATCGGGGTTAACAGAGCTTATTGTAAACGTACGATTAATAGTTTCGAAGAGGTGTGAGAATAACAAGACAATGAAGTATGTTTATTTGTATGTAGGCTGAGATTGAATCAAGAACCAGATTCCAAAATCATTCATCAATTTTCACATTTTGATGTTTTTTAATTTGATTTGTTTTCCTTAGTTCAATTTTTTATTGAAACTAACCAAACCACCTATATCCTAAACATTGATTTTTTTCATTGCAAAAACTATACGAACACTCTCTGTAAATACAATCCCTACTCACCACTGCTATAAATCTTACTATTTAGAGTTAGGTTTATTTTCTGGTGCATTCGACACGTATCAAGAATTTTGACATCGTTCCCTCACACTTAGCTTTTGACTATCTGCAGGCAAAATAAAAAAATCAAAGTCACAAACTAAAACACTTTCAAATTTTCCATATTTTTTAAGAATAGAGAGTCAAAAGAAAAGATAAATAAGTTTCAAAACCATTGCAAGAACTAAAAATTAAATGATTTTACTCATGATCAATCAATAACCATTCCATTCAGAAACTAAGCAATCTAGGGGTAGACTTTGACAAAATGTGAATAAGATTGATCTATAGGTATACTTAAACACCATTCATGATCAAGACATTCCACAAATTTGCAAATCATTTCATTTCTCCACCACTAAGATTCACATGCATAATTATGAATCAGAGGATGTTTTAAGGTTGTAATGTGGGTAAGGGTTAAGGTGAAATGTGTTTGGATAATATGATGTAAAAGCCATCAAAACTATTGAACATAAGAAAATGCTCAATGGAACATCAAATGCAAAATCCAACATTCACTCAAAACTAGGTACCACTAGCTATGATGAATGCAAAAACTATGTTTCATAGTTCAGATTCAAGCTCTCACACCGCAACTATCATGAAAGATAAGGAGTTAGAAGGGATCGTTTATAAAAATTGATGATAAACAATACATTATAACCATCAGTGGTGATCCTTCAAAACAACATCTACCTTATATGCATCATACTCAAATCACCCATTCCATACAACTTTAGGAGGAAAAACTAATCATGAATAACTTAACAAAATAAATGCATTTCCTCCTTGATACTTTTATTTAAACATATTTTCTTTCTTTTCTTTCCTTTTTCTTTTTCTTTTTCTTTTTTTTTCTTTTTCTTTTTCTTTTTCTTTTTCTTTTTTCTTCTTTTTTTTAGCAAAAATTGAAATAAGCTACAGCAACAATGGAATTCATTGATATGACATAAAATAAAATTCCATAAATTATAATCAACCTGCACGTATGCACATCCCCATACTTATACTTTTGTGCATCCGCAATCATCAACGATCAACAAATGCTTCACTAGCTTTAAGACTAAGGTAGGACATTTAGTTAGTTTAAAAGCATGTAATATGGTTAGCATAAAAAGAAAGGATAATAAAGCTCAAGGGGGCTTATCAAAAGGAAAAATCATATCGATAGTTAAGCTATTTGGCTAATGTAGCTTGTAAAAACAGAGAGTGCCAATATAATTTTCATGTTAATGTATGTGATAAAAATGTAGTCTTGAGTAGAAAATCAAACTAAAGTTAGGATGTACATGTCATGAAGATCATACATAAACAAAAGACAATAAAACTGATATGGATGTGTCAGTTTATAAAGGCTCAAAATCTGATTGGCTTGGGGTTACCATTAGTCACTACTCTTTTAAAGATAATTTATATTGACCAATTACAAAAGTATAAGTAAATGCTCAAGTTGCCATGAATTTTTCTAGTCAATTCACTCTCTAATTATGACTATATAGTCCTAAAAGCAATAGAAAAAAAGAAATTGTTTATTTGTTTGATTGATTTTTAAAACATCTAAGTGACACAGATAAGCAAAAAAATACACATAAGCAACAAACAAGCTTAAAAATGTGCATGAAAACTAAGATCCCCACCCCACACTTAAAACTTACATTGTCCCTAATATAAAATCAAATGTAAGAAATGAAGCATTTAGCAGAAACAACAAATGCGAGAATGTAAATGAAAAGAGACAAACTTCCCTTGGGTTGCCTCCCAAGCAGTGCCTTTGTTTATTGTCATTAGTTTGACTCCATGTTTTCCTCATTATGTTATAAAATTTTGATCTCCAGGGATCACAACTTTGTCATTTTCCACTTGACCTTCTTCAGGATAAGGTTTGAGTCGATGACCACTTACATGCAATGCCTTCCTTGTTTTTAAACTTTTATTCTCTACTGCACCATAAAGAAAGACATTAGTTATCATAAAAGGATCGACCTAATAAGGACAAAATTTATACGAAAACACTTTAAATTTAGTGCAATAAAAAAACATTTTTTGACCAATGATCAAACTTTTTGACGAGAAATTCAAAGCTTTAGTCTTCTCTTTTTTTGAAACCACTATTTGTTTATTTGTATGCTTTTACTTACAATCTTCTTGTACTGAAAGGTCAATCACATTAATTGCAAAACTAGAATGATCATTATGGAAGTGTTTATTAACATCAAAAATATTGAAACAAGTAACTTCCCTATCAAATTCCATCGAGAGGGTACCCTTATAAACATTTATCTTAGTTTAGGTCGTGTTAAGAAATGATCTCCCTGGTAAGATAGGTGTTGTGGTATAGGAAGTTTCATCATTCATGTCAATCATATAAAAATCAACAAGAAATATTAGTTTATTTACTTGCACAAGCACATCCTCAATCACCCCATTTTGGTAAGCATTAGTATGATCAACCAATTGTATGGTAACACTAGTTTCTTTAATGGCCTTAAATTTAAAGAAGCATATATAAAATAGATGCTCCTAAATCTAACATGTCCTATTTAATCTTAGTGTTATCAATTTTGCAAGTAGTAGTAAACATGCTTGGTCCTTACACTTAGGAGGTATTTTTAAAAAAAACTACATAAATAGTTTCACTCATCCTAATCATTTCATTACCCCTTAGCTTTCGCTTGTTTCTACATAATTCCTTGAGAAATTTCGCTTACCTCAGCATTTGCTTAATCACCTCTAACAGTGGGATATTCACCTCAACCTTCCAAAAAGTCTCCTAGATCTCCTTATCCTTATCCTTCTTATTTGACTTTGCTAACCTGCTAGGAAAAGGTAGAGGAATAGTCTTTACAACAATTGGGAATTCGGCATTTACCTTTGAACTCAATGGTATATCCATTTCTTCTTCGAGCTCCTTCTCAATGTCTTCTTCATTAGCCATCGTTTGAGTAATTCTTTCAAGGTCCTCAAGCTTCCTACCACTCCTCAAGGTGATTGCACTAACATTATTCATATTTGTCTCAAGTTGTAATGGCAGTTTTCCTCCTTTTTGGACATCTAAACTGTTTATTGCCACTACCATTTGGCTCACCTTATTCTCCAAATTATGAATGCTAGAATTCACCTTGTAAAATTTGGCTCTAGTCTACTGCACACCCTACTGGAATTGCAAAATGTTAGTTGCAAGAGACTTAACTATATCTTCTAACGACGTACCTAAGGTAAAGGAGGCTTATAGCCTTGATTCAAATGGTTGTGCTCCTTGTGGCCAATCCGAAAAGTAATTTTGCTATTTCTCCCATAACTCAAGTTGGGATGGTCTCTCCAACCTGGGTTATATGTCTAGGAATACTGGTTGTATTAGTTAGGAGAATTCTCTCCTACAACATTTACATATTCCACACTTCTCTCTTGAAATGTTGGGCATCCATCAGTCAGATGGCTTGTATTTGCACATATTCTACATGCCTTTACCTGTGCCTATCTGATTGCAAGTTTTCTAACAAAAGAAGTTAGCTCATCTAAATGATGTTCAATGGATGAAGTATTTAGCTCGTTTATGCGATAAACATCGTTAAGAGTGCCAAATTGTTAGGTGTTTGTGATCATACGCTTAATTAAAATCCTAACCTCCATAGGAGTCTTCTCATATAGTGCCCCACCACTCACTGCATCGACCAAACTCCTCTCCACAAGTAACCATCCCTCGTAGAAATATTGGATAAGGAGTTGACCTAAAATGTTATGGTGAGGACAGTTGGCACATAACTTCTTGAAGCATTCCCAATACTCGTAAAGGGACTCTCTGCCATGTTGCTTTATCTCACATCTTTCCTTTCTTATGCTAGTTGTTTTTTAAGCTGGAAAGTATTTTTCCAAAAATAACCTCTTCATTTCAATCCATGTGCCAATGCTCCTAGCAGGTATATTAAAAAGCTATTTTTTAGCCACATCCTTCAATGAGAATGGGAAGGCCCTTAATAATATCTACTCGTCTGTCACCCCTGGAGGTTTCAGGCTTAGATAGACCACATCGAGCTCCTTGAGATGTCTATGAGCGTCCTCACTTGCAAAACTATGAAAGTTGGGCAAAAAATAGATTAGGTCAAATTTAAGCTCAAAAGCAACATTTTTAGCAAAATTTGGAAAAGTGATGCATAAAGGACTTTGAGTCAAATCTCGAGCAGCCAACTCTCTTAAAGTTCTTAGATTGGCCATGGCTTCCTGAAATTCAATTCCTTGTTGTATTCCCAAAGTTGTTCTAGTTTCATTATGTAACCTTCGTAATGTTCTTTTGATCTCTGAATCAAATTGTAGAGGTTTTCTATATGGAGATCTTATTGCTACCATACACTAAAAATAACAAACATGAAAAGATGAAGAAATAACTAAAAAATGATCATAAACAATATATATATATATATACAAAACACTAATTGAAATCAAAAGCAAAAATTAAAGCACTACACTCCCCGATAACAGCACCAAAATTCTTGATGCATATCAATTGCACTAGAAAATAAACCTAACTCTACACACTAAGATTTATAGCAGTAGTGAGCAGGGATCGTATCCACAGGGAGTGTTTGTGTAGCTTTTGTAATGAAAAGAGTTGATGTTTAGGTTATTGGGGGTTTGGTTAGTTTTTGAATAACAAAATAAAGTAAAATTAAACTAATAAAAACAAACCAAACTAAATCAACTAAAATGAGAAAATTGATGAATGACTTTGGAATTCAGTTTTTGGTTCAATCTCAGCCTACACAACATACTTCATTGAATTTTTTTTACATCTCTCTTAGAAACTATTAATCGTAAGTTAATAATAAGCTCTATGAACCCTGATTTTATGTTTAATTAAAACAAACTCTTTAACTAAACCTAGCTATTGAACAACCTAGAACAAGCTCTTTAGATTTAGTCAGACAATCGCATTACGAATAAGGAAATCAAATCAATCTAAGCAACAACCACACAAGCTCGAGTCATTTAATCTATATTATGTTATTCCTAATGATTCAACATCATTAGTTGCCACAAATGAATCCAAACATAATTATTATTTATCGTATTTGAGATTATAGCAATGGATTTATATAAAAACAATCTAATGAACACATTCAGATCATCTTTACACAAATACCCAAATCTGTTGGCCCCCAAATTTTTTTTATTTATTAGCATGATTTAAATAAATTATGAGGTCCTTAAGGGATTATTTTGTGGAGTTAATTATTATGTCAATGTTGGTAAGAT